>VMBQ01007001.1:22081-52537 GCA_007657795.1 Dreissena rostriformis
AATATAAAGACACTGAACAAGTTTGAAAAGAATCGGATGAAAACTGTGGAGTTTATCGCGTAAACAAGAAAAAATCTAATGCACGCATGGACGCACGCAAGGACGGACGGTCTGATGTAACCCATTTTCAATAGGGTTCGAGACCTCATTTATATAAAGACACTGAACAAGTTTGAAAAGAATCGGATGAAAACTGTGGAGTTTATCGCGTAAACAAGAAAAAGTCTAACAAACGGATGCACGGACGGACGGACGGTCCGATGTAACCCATTTTCAATAGGGTTCAAGTCCTCATTAATATAAAGACACTGGACAAGTTTGAAAAGAATCGGATGAAAACTGTGGACTTTATCGCGTAAACAAGAAAAAGTCTAACGGACGCACACATGCACGCACGGACGGACGACGGAAACCACACCATGACATAAGCTCTTCCGGCCTTCGGCCAGTAGAGCTAAAAATGGAAAAAGACAGACATGATTTGATTTATATGTTAGTGGATCTGTGTTTAATCAGATTCATGTGCATATTCTGCTTTATTATGTTTGTCATGCTGTACAGTTTACTAGAATAGCATTTAACTGGAGATATGTAATACAAGATACTGAAAGGTAAACAATTAAAATTAATTAATTTAACTCAGTTTAATACATAATTAACACAACAAGAACACTTAGAACCCCAAAAAAGTCATTATACTGTATTAAATTAAATACATTGAAAGAGGCTTTGTTTAAAGTGTCTATTTAAGAATGTATAGACTATTGGCTATTGCAGGTTGTATATGCATGTGAAAAGATATTCACAAAACATTATCTTGGTTGTAAGAAGAAATTTAAGCAGCACTTTATAACATACATTTTGAAATGCAGTCAAACATGCACTTAAAAACAATTTTTATTATTGTATTTATAATCATATTAATAATGCTTTATTTTTTCCCAATATGATGAAAGTAATTAATATATTAAAGCTTCATATGGTAGTTATTTAGGCTCTCACACCCTTAGACAGTCTCGAATGCTTGGCTAAAACTTTGGCTACAGTTTCTAAAATTTGGCTACAAAAAATTCCATTTGGCTAAAATGTTGGCTACAGAAATTTTTGAGCCAGGGGGAGCCCTAGGCATGTACAATTAGACTAAAGTATGCCTATATTAATTGTTGATAATGGGAAGCGCACAAAGTTGCAAGTCTTCAGAATCAATTTTGTGAAATCTTAATCAGGTGTGATACCAGCTGAAAAGAGTGGCAAATTAAGACCAGTTGCCCAATAGGAAAACAGTGTTAAATCAAGAAGTCAGGTAAAAAACCTCAAATCTGCATTTCCATCAACAATTGAAAACACTATGATCCTTCAACTACTGTTCCAAGCCCCATACCTGATGTGCTCGACATATAAGATCCAGGTCATGTTTGTGAAGGAACTTGGCCACGACCTCTGCCCCGAACGTGAAGGACACACCTCGATCATTCTCTCCCCACCCCATGGTCTCCTTGTCTGGGTCTGACCACAGCAGGTCACACAGCAGGCCCTGGTCTGGCACGTCTGTCGGCCGCATGATGCGCCGTATCTGCTCCATAGACTGCAAGTCTGGACTCAAACCACCGTGACAACAAAAGATTTTCTCATCAATAATGGCTGCTATAGGTAAGCAGTTGAAACAGTCTGTGAAGGTTTTCCATAATTTGATGTTGTACCGTCTTTTGCCTGCAAATATATAACATATTTTTGCTTAATATGGTTACATAAAGTATTTCTCTAAAAGTATTTGAAATTCACTAGCAAACCGGGCTTGTTACTGTACAATTCTAACTAGCAGGAAACAATTTTTACAAGCCTGAACTCTTATGAATAAAAAACATAAGTTTCAACAGTTCATTATATTTATCATTACAAAAGTAGTACATTCACATATCATCTATTTTCCTCACAAAACATGTACAACATTTTATACAATAACCAATTAAACAAGTTAATGTTACAATTATCATTAATGTTCATAATACAAATGTAATCATTGGAGAAATCAATGTTCAGGCCCAAAATAAAATTAAGAGTACGTAAAAAATAATTTTATAGAATAAAGAAATGTAAACAAAACGCCATGTAATCTACTCTATCGTAGTTAACGTGTTTTCTTACTAGTTTTTGGTAAAAAGAAATTTTAGAAAAGTAAATATATATTCATTTCAACACCACATGATTTATTTTTTCATTCAAATCCTTTAATGAAAATTTAATATTATTATTGGCAAATATTCCTGCTAGTTTGGTTGATTACACCTAATTCAATGATAGACATATTTTTTCATACCGAGTCATAATAGAACGAATCATACTTTCAATCGTCATACCTAGTTTTCAGGAATTTTACATCTACAGAAATAGTCAGGTATTATAAATTAAATTAATGCATCAATATGTATATGTTATAGTAGAATGACACTATGACTTTGTCTGACCTTGTTTTATCTATGATAAAAGTTCCAATTGTTTCACCAAAAATAGTCAGGAGTAAACAATTTCCCTGCCTACCTACCCAGGGCTATTGCGAATAGGTACAGAAAGGGAAAAAAACCTACATTATTTTTGGACTAAACTAAGATTGCTTCAATTAAAAGCGGGCACGGGGTACCTGATTGGAGTTCAGCATATTTTCCTAGATGACTTCAAAAAGGTGATAAAATCATAACAATAAATGCCATTTGTATTAACTCTGCACTTTTCACCAGGCATCTTCATGCTTGAGACAATTGGCACCTACTGGGACAATTCTTCAAAGACGGTCGTTACCCTCTGGTAAGACGAAATTCCACACTATACGAACGTGTCAAGACTAGGTGCGCAATTACATTTTTCAATGTTCTCCAATCAAAAATAGGGTTGCTAACAAACACTATACGGTTGTTGATTTTTTTCTGTGTATATTGAGTATTAATGATTTCTGGTCATAATTTTTTTCTCCTCCAGATGGAAGATACAAATGGAATTTTCTGTTCGCCCGATTTTATTTTCATCTGCAAACAGGCGAGTACAAGTTTGTTTTCAAATTTGACCTAGTGCCCTCACCCGGTTTTTATTTCAAATAAACCGGTTTCCAACTCTGCAGACATATCATAGGGACAAATGTTAATCAAGTTTCATCAAGATCGGACAATGAATGTGACCTCTATGACGTTAAAAAGGTAATGGTTGGAGATGGAATACAAACAAAAGGTGACCACAAAAGCTCAGCATAAGCATGTTGTGCTCAGGTGAGCAAAAAACTTAACAATTAAAAAAACAACAACATTTTTTCCCAATGTTGGTGGACATAAGGTAACAAAATATTTTCTTACTGAAAGAAAGCAGGTGTAGCATCAATGAAGTAAGTAAGTAACAACTAATTATTGACAGGCGACATTTAAGCCAGAAGTAAGCATGTCACTATATTCTTTACTTACATTCATCATAAAACCCATAGATGCGGTTAATACTGGCACATTCATGGTTACCCCTGAGTAGGAAGAAATTTTCTGGGTATTTTATTTTGTATGCCAAGAGCAGACAGATAGTTTCGAGAGACTGCTTCCCTCTATCCACGTAGTCACCAAGGAACAGGTAATTGCTCTCTGGTGGGAACCCTCCATACTCAAACAATCTCAACAGATCATAGTACTGTCCATGAATGTCACCTGGAATTAATACAAGCGAGCAATGTGTATATTTTATTAAAAAAGGACCAACCTATTTACTTACGAATGAGATCATGGAAATAAAGATCTACTAGATAAACTTATTCAGATAAAAGCAATCACTACAAAAATAAATGCGAGTAAATGCATCCCTTACTACGAATAAAACAATTTAATCAATAACTTTCTATAGAAAATCACCATATTGTGGATGATCTCTGACTCAGAAAGGTTCAACTTATTAAGGAATTCAGTTTCTGTGCGACAAAAGCAAAGCACAATACCTACCACATATTTTCAAAGGAGCCTCCAACTCAAGAAGAATGGGTTGACTTAGAAACAGTTCTCGAGATTTGAGGCATAGTCCTCGTATTTCTGACTCTGTCAGCTGGACATTTTTTCCTGGACGTGTACCCCGAACTAGAATAAAAATTTGTTAAGATGAATGAGCATGATCATAAGCTTTGGAAGATTTTCAGATTCTTGTTATGGCTAAGTTAGTGAAGGGCTGGTTTTGGGGGTAATTGTCAGGGCTTTTTTTGGCCCGATTTTATAGCCGAATAACGGCTATGTTCCCAATGGCAAAAGGTATACTTTTTTCCCAAAATTTGGAAAAAAATTCCCAATTAAAAAAAATAATAATATTTTCCCAATTTCTTGAAAATGCCGATAAAATTCCCAAATCCAAAGCCATGGGCTATCTTCCCAAAAAGGGGAAAAAAAGCCCTGATTGTAACTATATTACTTCCACTTTTTCACAAGACTTTTCACTTCTGAAATTGCAGTCGTATTGTATAAAAATCCTCACCAAATGGGACCGCACAGGATCATGGGTCTTAAATATCCAGGATGGGAATGTCTTAGGGATAAAATAATTTCTTGTAAATAATAATCCTTCAAAAATCGTGTTGGTTATCTACATATACAGTAACACAGTGTTCTGGAAAATCAACATGATTGTGAGTTTATATTATTAAATAAATTTATAATGAAGTTTTCACTGTTGTAGAGGTCCCAGAGATCTTTTGTGGGAATAATCATCAAAAATGCAAAACAATTCTTGCATGAATATAATAAAAAACTTTTCAAGTACAAAAAACTTCTGATTTATGTATGCTTTCTAAGTGGTAAATAAAAGTACATTGAGACACATTTGTCTGAGTCTGACCTTTCATAAATCATACACCTTTGCCAGAACACTTCTATCGTGAAATTGGTCCTTCGTTACATGGAATGTCACTATACCAGGTAGTTACAGTGGCAGCTTAAAACATTATTCTTTCAACAGACGGCATACATAAAGAAAACACATTTTGGGCTACAAAGAATACACCAAGATCTTCCAAATGCTTACTCAGTTACTGTTTATCAGGTCGCTAAAAACAACACAATTTACATTTCCTACGATTTGTTGATATATAATACGATTTGTTGATATATAATAAAAGGATGTAACATCGTTTACATACTGAGACATATTTGCGTATAAAAACTATTTCTGTACTTCACCAGAACAGAGGCAACTCAAAATAAATAATGTTTACAAGACTGTCGGTGACAGTGTCACTAATTTCAGAACAAGACTTGACAAGTTTAGAATTTTAACTTCTCTTTATAACCAGATAAACAAGCATACTCAATCACGTAAAACAAAATGTAAATGTTATGTTTCTGCAATCAAAAGCCATGATAATATTTGTGAAAATTTACGTCAAATTAGTAAATTGTGAATTGAATAACAACACAGTCGTTTCGTCGTCTACTTACCTTCCAATAACCGTGCTATAATGCTATCTATATTAAGTTTGTCTGTATCAGCCATTCCAAAAAAGTTCGTTTGTGACAGATATGTTGTTTAAAATAATATTGCAGGTTTATAGCGGCCGATGTTTAGAGATGTTTTTGACCGACCAAATCATTGACGGCTGATGTCAAAATGGCGGCCGTTACGAAGGCGGATCAATTTGCGCACCGAAGAGAGTCGGTTCGCCGGACTATTTTTTTCTGCGTACTTCACAATTATATTTTAATTATCTCCGGACCGTGTACACATGGGAAAACGCATTATAGGAAGAATATTCACTTCACTGTCTATCTTTTTTTAAATGTTTTAATAGATTTGGTTAAGGTTTACTTTTCATCAAAACTTTGTAGATGCATTGTGGGTAAATGTAAACAACAATGGCGGTCGCCTAGTGTAACTTGACATTTCGGAAGTTAGATGAAGAGTTTTCATCGTATTGGATATGTTTCGGTTAAGTTTGTTGATCGTGGTAAAAAATTGATTTACAAAAATCTGGTGCGCGAAGAGATAATGGTTGCATAAGGTGTCGCATGTAAAATGACGATCAAACGAAGAGGTAATCAAGTGGTGACCTACTTATAAATTATTTACAAATTAAGCCTACATTGTGGTTAAGTGAACTTTCTAACATCATTACCTACATGATTCCATTTGTCCATTCGGCCAAAAATGCCCATTCAAAATTGACATGTGTTTATCTATTTTTATCTTAAAGCAAATTGTCGTTAAGTGATTTTTAATTCACGTGAGTTGTACTCACTAAAATTAAGAATACATCGATAATGTCTTTACTGCAAGTTTATACCTGTCAATTTTCGTTTATAATGATGGTATCTTTAATAAAGTGATTAAATGACGCACATGAACTAAACTATGTTATGTATTTGATCAGAATGTCAATCACAAACTGGCTGTTTTTTTTTCTGTAACTGTTGTCATGGAAATTATAACAACTGTCAACTGCCTCATTTTAAAGTGAAAGTAGAAAGACACCTTGTTTTGTAAGATACCAATTTTTTGTTTCATCATTATGTATTGAACATTATTTGTATAGACCAGTTCTGTACCCAGTGCTTTTGACTACCAGCGCATCGCGCATGCGCAACAATTCGGAATCAAAACAAGAACAATGAACTGGTCTATTCAGGGCCAAAAAACCCTTCTTTCATGTAGCCGAATATCGGCTGCTTCCCCAACCGAAATAACCACTTTTTTTCCCCAAATGGAACTCAAAAACACCAATTTGAGGGGTAAATTTTTTTTTTTTAAATCGGAAATTGGAACGGGTCCACTTGGGGATCTAAATCCACAGTCAGTGCAAGTTTGTATCGGTAGAGAATCTGTACCTTCCTAACTTTGTGGCCACCCAATATACTTTTTTCATGTATAAACTCCATTATCCAAATGAAATACAAATTTCTTATTTTCCCCAAATAAGAAAAAATCACGCTATTTTTCCCCTAAAAAAAGGCTGAGGCCCCTTCCCCAAAAAGGGTGTTTTGGCCCTGGTATTATAATTTAACAGTTGTCAAAACAATAAAAGTCACATTATGAATAGATGTACATTACAATGTATGGACTCATGAAAGTTACTGTAC
The DNA here is from genome assembly GCA_007657795.1 of Dreissena rostriformis. Taxonomy (NCBI): domain Eukaryota; kingdom Metazoa; phylum Mollusca; class Bivalvia; order Myida; family Dreissenidae; genus Dreissena; species Dreissena rostriformis. The sequence goes on from VMBQ01007001.1 coordinate 29,161, forward strand.
TGTAAAGTTACTATGAGGCATACACATTTGAGCTTTGGACTCTCTTTCATACCATCTTCCAATGACCATCATGTTAAATCTGTTGCATTCATATTGGTATTTGTTAAATGTACACTCTAACCTTACTTACAAGTGATCTGATGTTTGCAGTCAATCTAGATTTGCCCCTGACAAAAATCAGTCTTTATTTTAACTGAGTTAAATGGTCACCTGCTGTAAGCTGCCAGCACCAGTATATTCAATGTCAAAAGTTGTAGCACTGGGATAATTATGGGTAAATCTTCAAAATAAATTATATCAGAGTATGTATCTCGTTTGTAAATTATAATCACTAATTAAATGAAGGCTGATTAGTACTTTACAACAATATGTCGTTAAGGTAGTAATAACATAATTAAATTTTGTTTTGAAAATAACATGTTCGAATCATTCTTTAACTTAGGTTTGTTGTGAACACATCAATGTTATTTGCAATTGGATAAATAAATAACGCATTAACAACAAGCTTGAAACACATTGACCTCACGGGTTATGTGTGTGAAACATCCATCTATGTTCAATGTGTAGCATGGTTCAGTATAAGGAGAACTTATACTGCCTTGCTATATGAGCTAGCTTTTATAGCGACACGGTAGTGTGCCTGATTTTGAACCAGGAGGTCCCGGGTTCAATCCCCATTGTGGTCAGGGATTTTTCTGGCTGGGTTACAATGGCGCCCAACGTAAAATAAACACCATGTGTGTCAGACGTCCCAAAGATGTTCACAAATGGAGGGGTGTGGGGTTCAGTATAAGGAGAACTTATACTGCCTTGCTATATGAGCTAGCTTTTATAGCGACGAAGTAGAGTGTCTGCCTGATTTGGAACCGGGAGGTCCCGGGTTATACCCCATGGTGGTCGGGGATTTTTCTGGCTGGGTTACAAATGTTATAAAAAAAATCTTATTTAAGATAAGTTTGTGGTTGTTTGAATACAAATAATATATGTGTGATGTTTGTGTACAGAGAATGTTTTCTAAGCTCATTGTTTTTCCTCACCACTTTGGGACTGATACCGATATAGGTCAAATTGGTAAAAATAAGCGTTGTTTTCATCCAAATCGGGAAATTAAAAAAATCCAGAAAACTTCATAAAGCATATACAAATGTGTTCCCCAAGAATAGTGCCATACATGAAAGGAGTTTTTTTACTTGTAGAGATAGCAAACAGTAATTTTGCATTTTTTGCACAGTTTCATTGTAGCCATTTTTACTACTGCTGTAATAAAGCCAATCTAAGTACTTAGTGTATATCGTTTTTTTTACGTTTTGAAATTGGTTCACTGTCTAAATCGGGACTCTTTTCCTCAGGTTCAGTAGAACAACCTGCCTCAGACCGAACCAAGTTTGCATCAATAATCACTGCCGGCGATAATTGTTTTTGTTATAATCAACAACTGCGAACGGTTCCCTGGACTGAATATTTGATACATGTTATTAACCTCAGGTGTGGCATTTAATTTATCTCCCTTTGACATGTTGGATGTTTATCTATCTTTGACAGGTTGGATGTTTATCTACCTTTGACAGGTTGGATGTTTAATTACCTTTGATAGTGGTTGGATGATTTATCTCCCTTTGACAGGCTGGATGTTTATCTATGTAATTAAACCCGCAGCAAGTTAGAGGGCTGCCCCGATTTTTATGCCTCCCTTCGAAGAAGAGGGGGTATATTGTTTTGAAAATGTCGGTCGGTCGGTCTGTCGGTCCGTCCCTCCACCAGATGGTTTTAGGATGATAACTCAAGAACGCTTAGGCCTAGGATCATGAAACTTCATAGTTACATTGATCATGACTGGCAGATGACCAGATGACCCCTATTGATTTTCAGGTCAAAGGTCAAGGTCATGGTGACTCGACACAGTAAAATGGTTTCCGGATGATAACTCAAGAAGGCTGACGCGTAGGATCATGAAAATTCATTGGTACATTGATCATGACTCGCTGATGACCCCTATTGATTTTCAGGTCACTAGGTCAAAGGACAAGCTCACGGTGACTCGAACCAGTAAAATGGTTTCCTGATGATAACACAAGAACGCGTACGCATAGGATCATGAAACTTAATATGTACATTGATCATGATTCGCAGATGACCCCTATTGATTTTCAGGTCACTAGGTCAAAGGTCAAGGTAACATTGACAAAAAACATATTCACACAATGGCTGCCACTACAACTGACAGCCCATATGGGGGCATGCATGTTTTACAAACAGCCATTGTTTTTTTGTTGTTTTTTTGTGATGCACAAAAATGTATTACATTTTTATCAGGTTCCCTTTCTCGGATGCTATGAAGTATTCTGACAATGAGAACCAATCAATACCATCATTAAAGCTTGCTGCAGATACTTGCTCTGTTGGTTAACAATCATAGACTCAATTATTGGTGCAATACGAAAGTATCAGCATCACCAACCTTTTTTGTTCTGTGAATTGTGCTTTTTTATGTGAATTGGGAAATTTGACTCCCACATTGGAAAAATGGTTGCATTGGGAAAGATTCCACAGGGAATCATGCTGTTTTCTGGTACCAAATTTATAAGAGGAAAAATGCTGAAGCTTTAAAGCCCCTATAACTATCAAAATCTAAATAAAGTTAACATACTAATAATCAAGTGTTCCTTATAGCAATAGCCAAAATTTCAACACTAGATGTGGTCTGGTAACAAAGATTTAACAAGATATAAAATGCTCTTTTTTATTTTTGTGTGACACAATAAATTCCACTTTAATTTTCCGCAACAATATCTATTCATACCACACATGCACACTGAATTGGTACATGAACATATGTTAAATATATTATTACCACAAAATTAAAAAAAAAGGCTTTTTGTTTCGTGTTATATCTATGTTACCAGAGCACATTGAAATTTTGGCTATTGCTATAAGGAGCACTGATTATTTATATGTTAACTTTATTTTACGAAATATATTACGAAATTTTCGTTGATTTTGAGCGTTATAGAGGCTTTAAAAGCCTTTTGGTTTTTGTTTCTTTGAATTAAATTGATACTATCAGGTGACCAACCATCAAAAAGGGGTCACCTGGCTGACTATAGCAGTCACCTGACTACAATTGCTTTGACCACTTCCCTTGTCTGGTTGCTGTACATAGGTTTGACTGTAGTTATAACACTTCATATTCTTAATAAATAACACAAAAGGACATATGGGACTCATATAAAAAGAGCCAGTCTGTTTAAAAATGTGCTAAATCATTCTCAAAACATGGTTGTACTAATTTTAATTTCAGATTTTCAGAAAGCAGCAGCATTTATCCACGAATTTCTGTTGAAACTCCAAGACGATTCAGAATGTGCCGAGTTAAGAGACTCTTTAAATCTTGCATTGCTGCATATGCAGAAATACTACAGAGTTCTTCAGACACGGAATCAAGAGAAAAATCTTGCTGTAAACTTGTCACTGACTGCTCGCGGCCTTAGCCCAATGACGCCCTTTGTTGACGCGCCTGATAAATTTCAATACAAATGGATTAATTTAGACAGTGCCAGATTGAAGGCTTCTATGACACTGGATGAGAGCATGCACATTACTGTCCTTCCTCCGATGATTCAGGCAGCAAAGGAAGGAAACACAGACCTTATCAACGAAATCATTCATTCAGGTAATACCGGTATCTCTAGTACCTCTGGTTGTCAGACTGACAATACCTTTCAACAAAAATGAGCCTCACATTGCGAAAACTGGGCTTAAAGCATGTGCCTATATTGGCGTCCCAGATAAGCCTGTGCAGTACGCACAGGCTAATCAGGGACAATACTTTCCGCCTAGACTGGATTTTTGTTTAGAAGAGACTTCGTTTAAACAAAAAATTCCATACAAACGGAAAGTGTTGTCCCTGAATAGCCTGTGCAAACTGCACAGGCTAATCTGGGATGCAAATAAAGGCACATGCTTTAAGTCCAACTGGGGATGACACTGTACGCAAATGCAATAAACCCCATTTTCTCAGAGGCATGTGTTACTGAGTGAATTCCAACACTCTATAATCTCATGAACATAAATTGATATTACATTATATTGTTGTCTTGCCGTTGATTTATAATTGTTTATGATAAATTTTCCAGCTGAAGTATGAAAATGGACTCAATGTGGTAACTGTTGGTTCCTACACTTTGCGTTCTTGTTTCAGATCCGGCCAGTCTTGATGACCAGGACGGCCTGGGCCGGTCAGCGCTCACCTATGCCGTCCATTTCCAGCAGATGATGGCTCTTCAGTGCTTGCTGGAGGCAGAGGCCAATCCTAATGTCACAGCTCATGGTAATGTCACAGCTCATGGTAATGTCACAGCTCATGGTAATGTCAAAGCTCATGGCAGGCCTTTTTCTGCCTATCTCACGGGTCCGATAGTCCCCCCCCCCCCCCATNACCCCCTGCCCAAATTTAGCTTTTGTCAATGAAAATTCTTCCCAATTTGGAAGATTTCGTGACTCGAAAAATCCCCATTTTGCTAGGTACTTTTTCCCCAAATCGACAGAAAAAGGCCTGCATGGTAATGTCACAGCTCATGGTGATGTCACAGCTCATGGTAATGTCACATGTCATGGTAATGTCACAGCTCACGGCAATGTCACAGCTCACGGCAATGTCACATCTCATGACAATGTCGAAGCTCATCGTAATGTCACTTGTCATGGTATTGTCACAACTCATGGTAATGTCACATTTCTTTATAATGTCACATCTCATGATAATGTCACAGCTCACTGTAATGTCACAGCTCATTGTAATTTCACAGCTCATTGTAATGTCACAACTCATGGTAATATCACAGCTCATGGTAATGTCACAGCTCATGGTAATGTCAAAGCTCATGGTAATGTCACATTTCACGATAATGTCACATCTCATGATAATGCCACATCTCATGATAATGCCACAGCTCACTGTAATATCACAGCTCATCGTAATGTCACAGCTCATGGTAATGTCACAGCTCATGGTAATGTCACAGATCATGGTAATGCCACAGCTCATGGTAATGTCACAGCTCATGGTAATGCCACAGCTCATGGTAATGCCACAGCTCAGTCAACTCTCTCCTGGTATATTGTTGTACCTTTCTCTAACTGCCAAAATGAAATAAAAAAAAATGTAATCAATGAATCAAATGTATTGCTACTTTGACCTATATTTATAGAAGTTTGTGTGGGTGTTGATACTGTTTGTGAATTGAGCTATGCTTATACTGGTATAAAACATTACTTTAACACTCAAGATAGTATATCAAATACTGAACATAACACTTAAAAAAAGAAGATAATTTGGTCTTACCTAAGAAAAAATGAAGTTTTGTTTAATTATGTAAACAATATGTATATAACTACTTTATAAACGAAAATGATATACATGTAGATGCAATAGTAAATCAGCCCACACTCCCTCACCTCTGTTCATTGCAGATGGTTCTACGGCCATTCATCAGGCGTGTCACGACTCCAACAGCCAGGCTCTAAGTTTACTACTGCAGTACGGTGGCGACTTCACCATACCTGACACCCAGGGCCGGGCACCTATACACTGGGCCTGTACAACACCCAGCACAGAGTGCTTACAGGTGGGTGGGGCAGATAACATACTTGCTGCAGACTCCAGCAGGGCATATTTTATATTTGTTTGTGTCATCTGACAACTCTTTATGATATATTTTTATGCCCCTGAAGGTGGGCATATAGTGATTGCACTGTCCCTCTGTCCGTCCGTCCGTCTGTCCGTCTGAAATTTCGTCACACTTAAATTTTAAAGTTTGCATTTAGGTTTCGAAAAATGTGGAAAAAGGGGGCATATGTCATCCTATGGTGACAAGTCTTGTTATGTCTCCAATTTAAGAAATCGTCACGACATTTTAAGCAGTCGTACTGTCTGCCTCTCTTAACATCTATCTATGTGAAGCTTCCTGTCCCAGCCACAACTTTGCTGTATATGAATGGATTTTGAAATAACTTAGCACAAATGTCAGCCACCATAAGAGAACTTGTCGCGTGTAACACCCAGCTCATTACCTTAAAAGTCAAGACCATACTTAGAGGTCAAAAGTTGAATTTTACCATAAACAGCTTGAACATTCCTGTCTTAGCCATAATTTTGAAATAAATTACCACAAATGACCATCCTCAAAAAGGTCAAGGTCACACTTAAAAATCAAAGGTCACATTTGACCATAAAACAGCTTGTTTTTGACATAAGTTGAGTTTTGACTTTTGAGACAAAAATTGGTGCATCTGTAACCTATAGACACATGTCTTATTTTTTTAAGTAACAATTTAATAATTTTTCTTCAAAGTTGATTCCCTCCCAATTAGTGGTGTATTTTTTTAAACAGTTTAACCCTGCAACTAAAACCACTCATGTGTAACGTAACGCATTTTGGGGAATCATTTATGCATTTTTTTGTTATTTTTTTTTTGTTATTGTTGAAAAGATACTTTATTTACCTCGTCCATAGGTATGTGCAGGTAGAGGCCATCGTGCTCCATACCGTACAAAAGATTATGTGTTAGTAGCACAAATATAAGTTAATATTTTCGGAGAGACATACAAATACTTTATGTTTACTATGGATATATAGTCATTGTTAAAAGCATACCACAATAATCCATTGTATTATATTAAAATTATATGTACAGATAACACATATCATTCTTAATAATCTTGTAGGTTAATAAAGAATAACATTGCTACAGTGTATGATACAAATGTGATAAAAAATATATAAAAAGGAGAGAAAAAAAAAGATAGGCGTGGCACCTGTGTACTTTTATTGTATATTTAGTAGTACATATTTTGTAACAATGAATTATATTGGCTTGGGTTCATTCTATGAATATTCTTACAACTGACCAATTTGGGAACATGTTATTTTGGTGAGTGGTCTGTTTTTGGATTTCCCATGATAAAAGGAATCATGTCCTGGCAAGAGAGTGTAGGCATATTGGAATTACTTGTATTCAATACATTTGTAACATATTGAACAATTGTTTGGATGTGCTCGCAACCCCAGAAAAGATGAGTTAAAGTTTCCTCATGGTTATTACAAAATGTGCATTTATTATCATCAACAATTTTCATTTAATATGGCAGCGATTTAGTTCCTAAGATTCTATGTATTATTCTAGTATGTAACCACTGTATATAAGTATCTCTGGATATTTTAAAGACAAAACTATGTACATGCTTCCAGTCTATTATACTAAATATTTCATTTCATTTAATTTCACTTGTAGGTTTTTCAGTATTTGCAATAAGAGTTTCATATATTAGTTTATTTTGCTTCTGGGTAAAAACAACCAAATTGAGGTAACAAGAAATGTAAGCTCCATTATTGCAGGTTGTTGTTTTTATAAATTTTATTTAAATATGCAGGCACAGATGTTATTAACGAATACCTTGATGAAAATATGTTATTTGTGGGTCGAGCAGGCATTCTCATTTCGGCAAATAGACATCATATGTTAACATCAAACTAGACCAGGAGAATGCACCAAGTAATTGCCCATGCTCGTTTCACTAATTAGTCATGTCTCGGATATCATGCAGCCAACTAATTGTTGTATAATTTTGTGTAAATGACAGGCTAACGTCCAAATACGTCCGTTGCATGCATCATACAGAAATAGTGGTCAGATATTTTGTTGTTGTCGTGGCGGCCGTTCGCTATTATCTTAAATTTCATGAACATATGAAAATGTTGTGTTAGAATTTAATCAGCAAAAAACAACTCTCAATGAAAACTGAAATGGACTTGTGTTTATGTTCATTGTGTTTTAAGAACTACATTTACAAGGCAGTGTTTCAATAGGATTCATACCCCAAGATTCACTACCGTAATTACTCTTATGTTTCACTACTCAACAAAATCCATGAGTCTAATTTATCTGTTCTGTCCATACCCCGATGACATAAGAAACATGTTTTTTTTTATTAAGACTGTCTCTTATATATATTAGAAACTTATATTGTTATAATTTCAGCTCTAAAACTTTTCATGGACTTAAACATAATAATCATCTATTCAAATTAAAAGTCTATTTTTTTTTTTCAAAATTGAAAGTTGTTTTAGTATCTTTACACACATAAAATAACCCTTGGGTATTTGAATTAATAATTGTATATCATAACTTTAGGAAGTTTAAAGTTATTCCTTTTTTTATTCTGAAAATTTGTCCTTTCACTGTCAGTTTCTCTGCTTGCACATTGTTACAAAAATAGTTATTTGGAACTTGGCACAGTGACAGCTCTTGTTCTATATGTCATGTTATTCGTACATTTTAGCTGCTGATCCAGCACCATGCGGATGTCAACATTCGTGACAAAGATGGCCTGTCCCCCTGCATGTGGGCGTGTAGACTGGACCACATCGAGCATTTCCAGTACCTGAGTCAGGCCGAGACATTCCACGTGGACGACAGTGATGGCATTGAGCGTGACCTCATTGGCCGCACTTGGATGCACTGGGCTGTGAGGAGAATGGAGCCCCTGGAATGCCTACAGGTAGAGTCCGCAATACATTGGAGACTGTATGGGCCTCGTTCTGGGAAAAGTGGTCTTTATGCATGTGTGTAAAGTGTTGTCCCAGATTAGTCTGTGAAGTCCACACTTTCCGTCTAGACTGGATTTTTGTTGAAAAAACAAACAAAAACTACAGTAAAAGCGGAAAGGGTCGTCCCTGATTACACTGTACGGACTTCACAGGCTAATCTAGGGCTACACTCTACACAAATGCATTCGACCCTGTTTTCACAGAAGGCGACTCACTTAGACCCAAGAATAAGGAAAAGACTATTACTACTCAAAATCATTATTGGCCCAGGCATGCAATCATAATGCTTTTTACGTGGCATACAAGATTTTTAGCCTGATGTATTTCTTCACAATCACTGCTGTTTCTCTTGATTAAAAAGAGTATGGACTATAAACTTTAATAAACTTTATTTAAGAGTAACATTTAAAGTTGATTTTTAAACTTTATGATGCAAATCTCAAGTCAAGTACAAACATTATTTCAATAAAACGATGATGGTCGACCATATTTGAAAATGGGTAAGGTTAGGCAGTATAAAAATTGATGATGTTATCATTGCAGACTCTGTTGACACGAGACACGGCAGCCATCAAAGATGATGAGGGCAGGACAGTGTTACTGACGGCAGCTGAACTTGGTGAGTAGCGTTTGGTACCACATGAGCCGCATCATGCAAAAATGGGTCTTATGCTCTATATGGCTAGCATACCACCCGACCAGCCTGCGCATTCACACAGTCTGGTCAGGAGCTTATGAGACCACGAAACCTTGCAGGACTTTGTAGCTCCTGAACAGACTGAGCCATTGTGCTGGCTAGTCTAGAGCTACCCTGACAGCATATTTCATACGACCCATTGTGCACAATGTTGCTTTTATTATTGGGGTGTTGTCTTCATCTACAAGATGTGAGCAGTTACTCAGATGCTTTAAATTGGCTATAATTTGTGTGTTGTTCAGTATTTGACACATGTAGCATTTTTATAGCATACAGAACAGAAATATCACATGATTTCAAAAGGCAGGGACATTGTTTGCTCCTACCAACAGAATCTTATAAAGATAAAATGAGACATACTTTTATCCCATCATCAGACGTGCATTGTTGAAAAAAACCACCCTGGAATATATTTTCCTTTATTTCAGCAGTGCTGAAATATATCTGTCACACGCGGCGGACTACTTTTTTGGATTTATACATGAAATGAATGTTTACTTTTCAAATCAATATAGCCTACCGAATATAAATAAAAGCGGAATTTCCACTGAAATTTATCTCAAAACCGGCTTTCCGTACTTTTATTGTTCATTCAATTGATTGCGCAATTTATGATGTAATTCGTGTGACTTAATGTCTGTGACGAAACACACCGGTTTAATTTTGACTCTCTGGATTTTAAGATGGACAAGTCGGACGTGTTCATTTATTTAAAAGTAAAATATTTGTTTAAGCATCGAACGAATCCAAAACGTATTTCAGATTGTGTGGTTGTAATGCTTAATTGTAAATATTAGGGATGGGATTCGAATACTAAAATGATATTCGAATATTCGTTTGCCCTTATTCGAATATATTCGAATATTCGATTTTAGACATAAGATGAAAATGTCCGAACTTACGCCCGTCCGGAGTAAAGTACTGTTCCTCATTGCCGCACATACCACTTTTAATCGTTTTGTATATGCATCTTTGTAAAAGGAGATGGAGTTATTATTTTTGAGATCGATACATGATTATGTTTCTCTTTATATTCGCTTAATACATTTTATTTTCATAACATTCATTTATTTCACATGTTGCCGGTAAACATATTACCGTAATTCTGATTTATTTCAATATCATTTTGGGTTACTTCCCTTAGATAATATCTGTTCTTTTGTTTTCGCATTTTTTTTTAGTACGGATTCCAGAACCACGACGATGTCAAAACTTTGATAGAACTGTGCTAATATATCAATTATATTCCTCATTTGTACTTTAAAATAATTACAAACAAAAACCTTAGTGCACAAGTTTTTTTTTATTTACACAAAGAAAACGTAGCAACAACATACTGGTACAACATTCAGACAACATGCGTATATGAACTTGTATTCAAGTTTCGTTATTATTATGTACATGCAGTGTGCACACACAAAAACAGTTTATCGCTATAAAACGCGTAAAATAATTCCAAACACGAGAGGGAGGCATTATGAATTTCTTTAACTGAATAGTTGTTAGAATATAAATTGTAGACGTATCTTAAAAATATGGCGAGTTTGAATGAACGCTCTCGACCGTATATTAATTTATTATTATTACAAAACAAATGAAATTGGTTAATATTTGAGCAACTACATTCTGAGTAGATGTATGTATATAAGACTAAAATTGATAGGTCATTTGTATATAACGATAGTCGGGCTGCCTTAATTGCTAGACGCCGAACTGTGAATAATACGTCAATTTTCTTCAACTATAGATTAAACGCGGTGTATTAACACCCGTGCAAACTGCCAGATAAAATCAATAAAGACACTACACCTCTCATGATACCCTCCGGTATGCCAATTATCATCTCGTTAATTGATGGCAGCTGTTATGCAAACAAAGACGGATGCACTAAAAAAAGTCTGCACTGAACAAACAAATATGCATTTTTTTTTAAATTTATTTGCATATAAAAATTGAATATTCGAATATGAATTTCGGATTCGAATATTCGGCCGATTTTCGAATATTCGAATATTCGAATATTCGGTCCCATCCCTAGTAAATATCAATATTAATAAAAATAACTCACTTCAATAGAAGTACGGTTTCGAAAATTGTGTTTTGGGTCAGAACAAATTCAACCATTAAAAAATAGTGTGGGTAAATTAAATGTCGAAAAAAGGGATTGAAGAACAGAAAATGGAAGTACATATCGTTGTAACTGTATTTTTATGAGGATTGGATAAAAGTTGTCATTAAGGTAAGCGTGTTTTTATACCAAATTGTGATGAAGAAATCAATTTTGTTTTGTTTGTGCGCAGAAGTTTTAACTTGCCATAAAAGCAAACAAAACTGACGAAAATAAACATGGTAATTACACAACTTTAGGGAGTAGAACAAGAACCAGTAGATGTTTGACTTTGTTATGCCAGTTAGTTAAAAGTTTTTAAAAAGAAGAGTTGTTTATAGACTAAAATTTACATTATCGGCGGGGATAAATGCTGAATCATGCCTCACGTAAGTTCAAAATGGCAGCCATTCTTTTGTTTATTGCAGTGGTGAAACTAGAATTTTAATTTGAACAAAAACGTTTGTGTTCTACTTAAGTGTGTAACATTTGGAATGCTGATTAAATTTGAAACGAGGCATATAGCGATATTTTGTCTTGTTACTCTGCTTTTGTGTGGAATACTGAAGGACTATTTCGAGTGGCGTAAACCAGACGGATCACAAACAATTTTAATATAACTAGCAAGGTTAGATTTGGTTAATTTAATCTGATTTTGCTATTGATTTTAGCAATTAAAGAATATTATTTTAATTGCATAAGAAACAAATTAAATATAAAACAAATGTAGGATAAATAGAATATTGATGGGATAAATCAAATGCTAGGTCGGTGCCGAATAAAGCAAAGTTCATTTTGCTCGGGCCGAAAATCTGAACCACTCGCCAAGGCTCGTGGTTCTGATTTTCTCGCAAAATAAACTTCGCTTTATTCGGCACCGACCTAGTATTCTCTATTATATATAATAACAACGAAATCAGCAAAGGTCATCATCTGTACATGTAACTGTAATACAGAACCTAATAGAGGTGTGTTATCTATTAAACTCTTTGATCATAAGCCATACAGCATGTGCTGATATGTACCTTACCTTGTATAAACAATGCTTGGTGAAGATAAGACTACATCAATACATTGAACATATTAATGTAATTGTGTTATGCTATGTTCTGTGGGAACTTAATTGGCTAAAAAATATGCCACACATTTATGAAATACATTCAAAGTAATAGATCACTGTTTCTGTGTCCCAGCTGTAAAAAATCATGGAACTATAATGTACAGATTGTTCAGTCTGCAGTATTTCTTCCATGTTTTTAATTCTCCACCACAAGACCATACTATTATGGGCCATTATTGTTGTGAACTGTAGAATGTGCTGCATTGATCAACACTTGTGAAGTCATGCATCATTGAGCGCAATAAAAGGACTAGTATCAGGTTGAAAGCGTTCTGATATAGGAAACCACTCTGTGTGATATTCAAATTAAATGTGTATAAACTATGAATGAAGAATGATGTATGCCTCGTTACCTCATATAATTTTTACTTTGGATCAATTCAGAATGATATGGAGCTTTTTTTATTGATTTAGATTATTCAATTTATTGATTGAGTCTGATGTTATGACAGCTGTATGTGCCTGTACGGTATCTTTATGAGGCGCACTCTGGGAAAACGAAATTAATGCATGTGCGTAAAGTGTCCTTTCAGATAAGCCTGTGCAGTGCACACAAGCTAATCAGGGACAACACTTTCTGCTTACACTGGAGTTTCTTTTAGAAAACACCTCCTTTAAAAATGCCATACAAGCAGAAAGTGTTGTCCCTGATTAGCCTGTGGGGACTGCACAGTCAAATCTGAGATGACACTTTACGCTCAAGCATTAAGCCCACTTTTCCCAGACCTTGGCTCATATAAATATGATATGCGGTTGTTGTCAGTGTTCTTACACTGTTAAAGATTATTTCAAGTATTTCCCAATTGAATAATGTAATTGAATACAGCATCTTGTGTACCATTTGTTTTTAATATGAACATCTCTTAGGTTGTAAGTGTCACTAAGTGTCGTTTGCTAGATTGAGTTTGTAAAGGACATGATGCCATACATTTTTCACAATTTGTGTCGTTTTCTGAGAAAACTGGGCATAATGCATGTGCGTAAAGTGTCGTCCCCGATTAGCCTGTGCAGTTAGCACAGGCTAATCCAGGATGACACTTTCCGCCTAAACTGGATTTTCTCTAAGAAGAGACATCATTTAAACGAATAATTCCATAAAAGCGGAAATTGTTGTCCCTGATTAGCCTGAGGGGACTGCACAGGCTAATCTGGGATGACAATTTATGCACAAGCATTATGCCCAGTTTTCTCAGAATACGACACATTTTATTACCCTTCAATCTAATTTCTTGAGATTATGAAGGAAGTTTGAAATTGATTTGTATCAATGATGTGTAATTGATTTTTAAATGAACGTGCATTAAGTTTCATAGGAAAACAGGGTTAAATGAACGTGCATTAAGTTTCATAGGAAAAGAGGGTTAAATGAACGTGCATTAAGTTTCATAGGAAAACAGGGTTAAATGAACGTGCATTACGTTTCATAGGAAAACAGGGTTAAATGAACGTGCATTAAGTTTCATCCCAGATTAGCTTGTGCAGTCCACATAGGCTTATCAGGGAAGACACATTCCGCATAGACTGGATTTTTTCTATTAAGAGACTTTCTTTTAACGAAAAATTCCATAAAAGCAGAAAGTGTTGTCTCTGATTAGCCTGAGCAGACTGCACAGAATAATCTGGGATGACACTGGGACACGCAGACAAATTAAGCCTTGTTTTCCAAGATCCTGGCTCATATGATTGTGACACGTCTCGTTGTTCAGGTTCATTGGCAGCCTGCAAGATCATTTTGGATATTGGTGGTGCACACTGCATCAATGACCGTGACGCACAGGGGCGCAACGCTCTCCATCTTGCAACCATCGGGGGACATGGAGACGTTGTCAACTTCCTCTTGGATCAGTCTGGTAGGTCATATTGAATAAACTACTTCGATGTAGTTCTTTATTTACTTGTAACAGTATTTGAACTTTTGACACCCTGTCAAAGGACTGAATGCATTGTTTGAAATTTTAAAATTGCATTTAAAAAAAATTATTACATAGAGAATAATAGGTTAGTGTTGATTATAGATCAGGTTTATCATGCGAGGCTTTTTCGTTTTCTTGCCGAGCATGATAATCCTGATCTATTCATATGATCTATAGCAGAAATTCAATCAACGGGGCTTTAATCAACTGAATTCGCTGTAAAAGTGGGATAAAAAAAAATATATGACTCATTAAGATCTTAAAAAAAAGTGGAAAATTTCAATTTAAATCTTAAAATGTTAAGAAGTTGTATTACATGACTTACTTTATTTAAAGGGAGCTTGTAGCATTTTCTTGCAAATAAGTCTCCTTCCTTGCTAATTAAAAGAAATAAGTGTTGTTTTGGCTCATTATGAAATTTTCACAACATCACATTTTAGCTGACCTGTCGGTGGTTGATAAATTCAACGCCACCCCGTGGGATTACGCCAAGAACCGTCAGCTGCACTACTGTCAGCTGATCATCATGTCCCATCAGCGCCAGCGTCTGGTCAGCAATCCCACAAGCCCCCTGCCTAACGGGCTCGGGTTGATGATGAACGGTGCCATGGGCGGCTACTTCTCACGTGGAGACTTTGAAAACAGCATGGATTTTGATTATGCTGTATGTTGAAGTATACAGTAAATTTATGTATTGGTTTAATTACAATTTTAAGGTGTACAAATAACTTGGTTTTATTGAAGACACTCTCTAAAGTGAAATAAGGCACTAATTCCTATCATACAAGTACAACTATTAAAGCTCACTTCCATGTTCATTTAATATAGTAGTATCCAGATTGGACTTACATTTTTTAATATACCCCACACATGAGCCTAAAAATAGTAGGGTTTTCGGAAAAATCATTGTCAAATAAGAATTTGGTAGCCTGTACTAACAAAATCAATGTCTATGTGCGCTTGATTTCCCAATAAAACCTGCACATGCAACTGGGTAGTTGTCTGCATCAAAGTACATTTTGTTTGTCATAATTAAATATCACAGTCATATTTCAGAGTTAGTAAATACTGCTTCCTTGAGGATTAATGTCATCCTTGGCATTCATTCTACTGGGGTTGCAATGCTTGCTATACCCCTTAAATGCCTTTGATAGTTATAAATTATAATGTTTAAAACTGCCAGATAGCTAACTGGCCCCGTAAAAATAAATACAAAGATGTCTACATAGGGCTACACAGGAATTGCTAGTTAAACTTTGTATAGCATTAAACACGTTAAGACAACAAAATAAACATGTAATACACGTCTGTGAAACTGAAGCCTTCTTTTGTATTACTACTCGTATTCATGTGAATTCTTCTGCCATAGAGTACACGAGGCAGTGTAGACAGCATGCCCATCACGCCCCCACATCCACCTAAACGCCCCCGCACCTCAGGAATGCCCGTGCGACGATCAAGAAGCCTGGGCTCTAAAGACCGAGACCGGGAAAGGCTGTCTGCCATGTTTTCCCGCGGGAGCACAATCAGTCGAGAATCATCAAATCTGAGTTCAGCGATGGGAGATCGAAGAGTGATAAACAGTGTCTCAGAAATGCAGAGACCAAACGAACGGATCGAGGTAAAAAGACATCTTTACTGTAAATTTATTCTTTTATCTCAGATTATGGCCCCACTCCGTCAGAATTAGATGCAAATTAGTTTAATTGGCTAAAACATTTTCTTTACTTGTACTACACATTTATAAAATATAGCATGTTTTGGCAGAACATGGTAAAGTTGACTTAGAAAGATTTCCAATCAAAGGCAGCAATTGTTAAAATTTATGTTAACTCTATTTTTGAGAGGACTCCATTTATGAGACAGAAGAATCTTCAACAAGTTTCAATGCATTTTGGTGAACTTTGTGTAACAGCTTGATCGTTTGTTGATATCTGAAGGTGTCGGTGACCACCAGGAGGACAGCCTCCCAGGACGGCTACATGAACCAGGGCCCCGGTCGCTTCCCCCAGAATGGTCACCATGGAAACACAAGACAACAAAACAGGGAAGAGGTTGCTATGGCAACAGATGACAATGTTTGTAAGTGGATTTGCAGTTTGATGGTTTGGGGATGTATACCTTACTAAATACATAGTGAGCTCTTATTAACTTACTGGCAAGGCATTACACGTAGCTAGGCTTTAGTATGCAGATCATATTTAGAACAGTGATTTCATGTTTTTAACCACATTGCACTTCTCTCATTCTACATTATCTCCCCAATATCATCATCTTGTAAATGAGGAATATGATTTTGCCAAGGAAGCATTAGGATTAATGAGAAAGGGGCATTATTATTATATCTGCATGTTGCTTCATATTATGCTGTGTTTCAAGACGAGGTTTTGGAAGCACCAGATGAGGATCTGGATGGTGTCAGTGTTGGTGGCATGGACGTGTCGGATATTGATGATGATGACCACGCCCACCCGCCCTCCACAGCCCGTGGGCCCCCTGCGCCGCGCCAACTTGGAGCCCCGCGGCCCGGACCCATGACCCGAGCCAGTCAGCCCACACACCAACCTGCACCACCACGATATGCGCCCAGACCTCCTGGCAGTCAGAACTTAGCACAGACCATGGTGAGCATGTTCTATTTAAATGCAACTCGTATCAACTGATGCTGGGGGCATATAGTAATTACCCCATTTATCAATGTGTTTGTCTGTCTGTCTGTACGAGATTAACCTAAATATTACTTTTCGTATAACCAGGGATAGAAATAACTGGTTGGCCATTTTCCTGGTGAAAGTAGATTAAAGTCTGGGCAAGTCAATTTCAAAAGTAGGTATTCTGGCTGGGCAAGCAACCATTTTAAAAAGCTGGAAACAATTTCAAACAATTTATCATAAATACTTCTCTATTGAAAATAAGCTAAAGCATACAGAATCAGTAATCAGAGATTTAGGAAGAAAAGAGTACTATATGCCCATAACATTTACCTGGTCCTGGGCTCTAAGCTCTTTGGCTGGGCAACCAACATACTATAAATGGTTTCCCAACCGTTAAAAGTTAAGTTCTATTACTGAAAACACAAATAATGCTTCCTACACAGAATTGATACTTGAATGGATGATTTCTCCAAACAATTTCAACACACCCATATCACCTGACCTCATTTTGACCTACATGTATACATTGACCTACTTTTTGACTTGGACTTATCAAGAAGGTCCAATTTCTTTGTTAACCCAAAATGATACATTTTTTGTACAAAGCTTTGATACTTGCATGGATAATATATGTGAAGATTTTCAACCCGTCAGCATCACCTGATATCATGTTGACCTTGACCTTAATGTCATTTGGGACTAAGACTTTTTCAAATTGTCTAATGAATCAATAGTTACAAGGCCTCCACTGGGTCATCAGCGTTCAATGAACACAGCATCATTTTTTATTAGTTACTAACAGTTATTTTAACTTGATTGTACAGGTAAGCTTTTTTGAGACTATGTCTTTGGGAAAAAAGCAAGTTATGGTGGCTCATGAAAAAGACCAATCAAATGCTGTATGAGTAAGAATCAAGCTCATTATCTTGTGATCTCAAGGTACACACCATACTTTAAACAACACTTTGAACTCTGAACTTCACAACTTAAATACATCTATGTAATCATGGTCTAATAAACATGCAACGGTTACAGGAAGGTAGTATACAACATTTATTTTATCTTCAGCCATCCTACAGACGTAGTACCGATGATATTAATGGGCCAAGTATGGACATGCAAGTTCGTCCACCGATGCGTTCCTCAAACCCTCTGCCCGGGGCTCAACGTGGCCCAGTAAACTACTACAACAACCGTACACCATCTCCCAACCTTGCGGAGACATTCCCACCCTCTCAGGCAAACAGATCCCGCCCCTCCCCGGCGCCTAGACCCGCCAGATTGCAGCCAACACCACCCAAGCCACAGCAGCGGCAGACCCCCTCCCCGCCGGCCGCCACAAGTAATAGACCGGGATCTGGGTCACGTGACAGTCTGCTCAGTCCTCCGTCTAGTGACCAGCCCAACCGGGATAACCGGCCTGACTCTGCTGGCAACAAACCACCAGGTAGGCAACAAACCACCAGGTAGGCAACACACCACCAGGTAGGCAACAAACCACCAGGTAGGCAACAAACCACCAGGTAGGCAACAAACGACCAGGTTGGCAACACACCACCAGGTAGGCAACAAACCACCAGGTAGGCAATAATTATATTTTAATTTCATATAAACAAGGCATAAGGAAGTAAAGTTTAATGCTACAAATACAAAACCACTCAAACTGCAAAAAACTTTATAAATACAGATGATATGACAAAATTTGGTATACAAAGTTATAAAGAGCACCATTAGGTTATGTGCAACATTTTTACCAGAGCTACATCATATTGTTACGGTATAAAAATATATGTACAAAACAAAAAAAAAAAAAACATAATACTCCTTATCAAATATGTTAGGTTTTTACCAGAAGAGGAATACTGTATTGCTTGCACTACTGTAAGAGCCTTGTTTGTTTTTTATGCCCCCTTTAAAAAAAAAGGGGGTATATTGTTTTTGGCCTGTCTGTCTGTCTGTCTGTCTGTCTGTCTGTCTGTCTGTCTGTCTGTCTGTCTGTCTGTCTGTCTGTCTGTCTGTCTCTCCAAAACTTTAACAAGTATTACATTTTTGTCATAACTTTTGCAATATTGAAGATAGCAACTTCATATTTGGCATGCATTTGTATCTCATGGAGCTGCACATTTTGAGTGGTGAAAGGTCAAGGTCATCCTTCAAGGTCAAAGGTCAAAAAAATATTCAAAGCGGCGCATAAGGGGGCATTGTTGTTCTGACAAACACATCTCTTGTTTAATGTTTACATTTTTTTCTGAGGAAATATTATACCAAATGTATTGTTTTCATTTTTAGCTTTAACTGAGCTAAAAGTGCTCATGGTAAGCTTTTGTGATCGCCTTTTGTTAGTCATGCCACATCCGTTATATTCAACATTTGCCTTGTAAACACTCAAAAGGCGGCACTGTATGAAATTTGGTCAGAAGATTTGTCAACTTGATTTCTCAGATTAATTTAAAACACAGGTGCTTGGGGTCAAAAACTAGGTCAAATTGAAAAAAAAGCTTGTTATCACAATAATGGCCACATTTGTTACAGAATCTTTATTAAACTTGGTCAGCACATAAGTCCCAACTATAACCTGGCTGAGTTTAAAAGTGGGTCTGGTGAAGTCAATAAATAGGTCATTAGGTCAAATTAAAGAAAAAGCTTGTTAACTCTATAAAGGCCACATTTATTACCTAATCTTAATAATGAAGATAGGGCAATAATTTAACACTGGTGTGTTCACAAGCTTTTTCATAAATATACCAAGTTTATGACCCCACATGACCCAGTTTTGAACTGGACTGTAATATCATTGGAATAAATGTTTTGACCAAGTTTCATCTAGATACACATATGGTATCTAGAGTGTTCCCAAGTGACCTAGTTTTTTACTGGACATAACCCAGATATCATTGGGACCGATGTTCCTACCAAAATTATATTAGGATTGGGTGGTAAATGTGGCTTCTCGAGTGTTCACAAGCTATTTCATAAGTTTGACCTAGTCACCTAGTTTTTACTCAATCCAGTTTCAAACTGGACAAGATATCTTTTGAACAAATGTTCTGATCAATAAACTTTTTCAGAAAATTAATCCCAATGATAGCTTGGCAGAAATTGAAACTCTGTCATGTGGAGTCAAAACAAGGTAAATTAAAGAAAAAAAAAAGCTTGTTAACACTCTAGAGGCAACATTTCTTTCCCTTTTGTCATGAAACTTACGCAGACAATTATAAAATGGTGTTGTTATGATATCTGGGCTCAATTCGAAAATGATTTTGATTCGTTCAAAATCAAAGCAACCAGGTGTTGGGGCAGTTTGTCTTATAAATCTTTTACGAACCTTGTGAGCACTACCAGTACCTTCTGTGAATTTTTAGCTCACCAGATTGCTCAGGTGAGCTTTTGTGACCGGTCTTTGTCCGTCTGTTCGTCATCCGTCTGTCCGTCCATCCACAATTGTTCGTAAACACTATAGAGGCCACATTTATTGTCCGATCTTCTTGAAACTTGGTCAGAAGATTTGTCCCAATGATATCTCGATCGAGTTCGAAACTGGGTCATGCTGGGTCAAAAAGTAGGTCACTAGGTCAAAAAAAAGAAAAACCTTGTAAACAGTGTAGAAGTCACATTTCATGCCCAATCTTCATGTAACTGTGTCAAAATGTTTGCCTTAATAATATGTTGGTTGAGTTCAAAAGTGGTTCCGGTCCGTTGAAAAACATGGCCGCCAGTGGGCAGGGCAGTTTTCCTTATTTGGCTTTAGAGAAACCTTGTAAACACTCTAGAGGCCACATTCTTGTCCGATCTTCATGAAACTTGGTCAGAAGATTTGTCCCAATGATACCTCGATCGAGTTCGAAACTGGGTCATGCTGGGTCAAAAAGTAGGTCACTAGGTCAAAAAAAAGAAAAACCTTGTAAACACTGTAGAAGTCACATTTCATGCCCAATCTTCATGTAACTTTGTCAAAATGTTTGTCTTAATGATATGTTGGTTGAGTTCAAAAGTGGTTCCGGTCCGTTGAAAAACATGGCCGCCAGTGGGCGGGGCAGTTTTCCTTATTTGGCTATAGAGAAACCTTGTAAACACTCTAGAGGCCACATTTCTTGTCCGATCTTCATGAAACTTGGTCAGAAGATTTGTCCCAATGATACCTCGATCGAGTTCGAAACTGGGTCATGCTGGGTCAAAAACTAGGTCACTAGGTAAAAAAAAAGAAAAACCTTGTAAACACTCTAGAAGTCACATTTCATGCCCAATCTTCATGTAACTTTGTCAAAATGTTTGTCTTAATGATATGTTGGTTGAGTTCAAAAGTGGTTCCGGTCCGTTGAAAAACATGGCCGCCAGTGGGCAGGGCAGTTTTCCTTATTTGGCTTTAGAGAAACCTTGTAAACACTCTAGAGGCCACATTCTTGTCCGATCTTCATGAAACTTGGTCAGAAGATTTGTCCCAATGATACCTCGATCGAGTTCGAAACTGGGTCATGCTGGGTCAAAAACTAGGTCACTAGGTAAAAAAAAAGAAAAACCTTTTAAACAATGTAGAAGTCACATTTCATGCCAAATCTTCATGTAACTTTGTCAAACTGTTTGTCTTAATGATATGTTGGTTGAGTTCAAAAGTGGTTCCGGTCCGTTGAAAAACATGGCCTCCAGTGGGCGGGGCAGTTTTCCTTATTTGGCTATAGAGAAACCTTGTGAACACTCTAGAGGCCACATTTCTTGTCCGATCTTCATGAAACTTGGTAAGAAGATTTGTCCCAATGATACCACCATTGAGTTCGAAACTGGGTCATGCTGGGTAAAAAACTAGGTCACTAGGTAAAAAAAGAGAAAAACATTGTAAACACTATAGAAGTCACATTTCATGCCCAATCTTCATGTAACTTTGTCAAAATGTTTGTCTTAATGCTATGTTGGTCGAGTTCAAAAGTGGTTCTGGTCTGTTGAAAAACATGGACCAGGTCAAAGCTTGAAAAACCTTGTTTATCTTTAACCACAAAGTACGCAGCTTTGATATTTGATATGTGACAAAGATTGTTCAAATCATGCCACTGGGCAAGCTCATTTCACAGGTGAGCGCACTAGGGCCATCTTGGCCCTCTTGTTTTCCTTGGGGTCTCAAGTGAGCGCCTTAGAGCCTTTGACCTTCTTGTTTGAAATGGTTCATCTTGTTATTAAATATGCTTTCTATTCAGAATATAGTTGCTTACAGTTATGTCAAGCAAAATCAATGACATTTGTAAACACTGGACTTTCTGCTATAGCCCATGTATTAACTGCTGAATGTGTGTTGTTGAAGGAATGCTGGAAGGCAAGAAGATCCTTCCTCCTCCGATGTTGATGCCTCTTGAGAATGCTCCCCGTCCAAATCTTAACAGAGATGGAGGTAAACCCCCGAAAAAGAAGAAGAAAAAGCGCAGAGAAAACCGCGGCAACACAGAGAACGACCTTCAGAGAGAATTAGATGTGCGATCCCCACCCGATGCGCCAGAGAATCTGACCCCACCCCGGGGGTTTGCGGCCCCACTGCACCCACCACCATCTGCAACTGTGAGGCCACCCAGGGCCCAGTCTGGAATCCCGTCTCCAAAATACTCAAAGGGGGCACCACAGAAACATGAACCAATCAGGTACTGGAGGGCTTAACTCTTGAACCACAGGTTATTTTCAATTACCTTCAAATAAGAAGATTGATTCTTTTATTATAAATAAGAAGATTGATTCTTTTATTATAAAGTTTTATATTGTCAGGTTTTGATCATTTATTTGTTTTATGAAAAATATTATAAATTTAATTGAACTTATATAAATATGGTTTTATCTTGATTGCTTATTGTCACAGCAGTGTTCTCATAATGCAATCACTAACCAAATACTCACAGTTGAGACTTTATAAAGAACAACTAAACCATAGCATGATTGTGAAGCTGATAATGTAGCTTGCAGGTAAATGCCAAAATGCATTTTAGCCTTCCGCTGGGAAAATGAGGCTTCATGCATGTGCATAAAATGTTGTCCCAGATTAGCCTGTGATGTCTGCTCAAGCTTATCAGGGATGACCCTTTCCATATGCTTGTTTTGTATTAATCGTTTAAAGGAAATCTCTTCTTAGCAAAAATCCAGTTTATGCAGAAAGTTTCTTCCTTGATTAGCCTTTGCGGACTGGGACGACACTTTACACACATGTATGAAGCCCTGTTCGCAGAGTGAGTCTAATACGCAATAACATACTTAAGGATAGGTTAAGTCAGTACATGTACAGGCTAGTTCATGTTGTTAAGTCAGTACA
>VMBQ01007002.1:0-18830 GCA_007657795.1 Dreissena rostriformis
CTAGTTATTTACGAAAGTTGTTATGGTCCGCATGTTTTTTCCGAAGGGTCGGGTGCATTTAAACAACCCTTTTTAAGGCCTTCTCAGTACTTTCTGTCTCTTTTCCTTTCTGAGACAACTTGCGCGAGTCCATCACAATAACGGCCTGTATCAATGCGGCTGGGTCGTAAAAAGCAAGACGCGTAAATCTGTAAATTCTTTTAATGTGTCTGACGATCCTTTCGGTACAAAGTGGACATACCAACTGAACAAATTGAAGGTTGGACGGAGGAGTCCATTGCTACAGAATGGATCACCCCTTGAAGAAATAGTCGTCCGATAAACCCCTTTTTGATGTCCGATACAAGCCAGGAAGTGTCCGATCCACACCTATTGTACCGACACATATTTAAAGGTAAATGGTTCGTTTAATGCCTTGGTTATTGTTCGACAAGTTATTGTACTTTCTCTGACAATGATGGTTTAATGATAAAAACAAAAGTTATCCGAAATTAACCTTGACGTCACTACAAAAACACGGCAATATTCCTGAGGGTGTCCGATATAACCCAGGGTTACTCTATTTATTTCAATTTTATTTCAAGTACATCTATTAAAATATATTAATTATGAAGAAAAAAACAATGAATGTAGTTCAATCAGTACAAAAGCAGTAATAAGAGAGTAAGTAAAAAAAAAATCCCCATAAAAGGTAAAGGCCGAAAATTCCCCCTCATTAGGGACCTGGGCCCCTTCCCTTGATGGCCAGAGAGGGCCCTGCCTGTGCAGTCCGCAAAGGCTAATCAGGGAAGACACTTTCCGCTTTAATGGTATTTTTTGTTTCAAGGAAGTCTCTTCTTAAAAAAAAATCCAGTTTAGGTGGAAAGTGCAGCCCCTGATTAGACTGCACTGGCTAAGGGATGACACTTTACGCAAGTTTGGAATGCCATTCCAGTCGTGATATTTTCTAATAAATTGCTAAATAAGATGAACTGCTTATTCTAACACACTTATTATATGGGTATTTAAGCACAGGCTTTCAATTTATAAATCAATTTTGACAAAACTATATCAAATTGCAACATATTTTCACATGTTTGTTTTAATCAGTTCAGAGGAGCAAGAGGATGGAATTAAAAAGGAGAAGACACTCTGCTTTTTATCTTTACTAAATTGTAATTGAGCTTTCTGAACAAAGTAAAACGTGCATTATAAATTCACATTGGGGCATCATACTTTACCTATCAATGCAACCCAAAATCAGTGGAAAATATTAAACTTTTCCTGTTTATCTTGTCACATATATACACTGTACATTTGTATTTTGTCCCTCAGGGCTTTAGTATGTCTGTAATGTATGTGTAATTTGTATGTACAATTACCTGATACAGGCCTTAGGCTATTATTTACTGATAGATAAGATGTAGGAAAGAGTTAGTTTGATGCATTTTTAGGAAGATGTCACATGATTTAATTATGCCCCAGGTAGGGTGGCATATAGCAGTTGAACTGTCCGTCTGTCTGTCCGTCAGTCCGAAAACTTTAACATTGGTCATATAACTTTTGCAATATTTAAGATAGCAACTTGAGATTTGGCATGCATGTGTATCTGATGGAGCTGCACATTTTAAATGGTGAAAGGTCAAGGTCATCCTTCAAGGCCAAAGGTCAAAAAACAAAATCCAAGGCAGGGCCCTCGATCTGCGTTTTTTGGGGCCGAATATCGGCCCCGTCCCCCATCAAAAAGTACAATTTTTCCCCCTTTTTTGAAAAAAAATTCCCCCTAAAAAAAAAAAAAAAAAAAAAAAATTGTTTTTTTTTTTNAATTACGTCGATATCTCCAAGGTCAAGGTCACACTTTGAGTTCAAAGGTCAAAAATGGCCATAAATAAGCTTGTCTGGGCCATAACTATGTCATTCATTGTGACATTTTAATATTACTCTCCACATTAATTTTTTTCACAGGCATTGGATGGCCTATCATGCCAAAGATTTCAAGATTTCAAAGGTCAAAATGGCCATAAATGATAATGGCATAATAATTCTTAAATATTGCCATAAATAAGCTTCTCTTGTTTTGTGAGACAGCATGCAAAATTTTCTGTGTCAATGCAGCATGTGGGGGTATACGTCACGTCAGTGACAAAGCTCTAGTTTAATATTATAACTTTTTAAACATACTAAACTCTATTTTTACAATTATGTTCAAATCACCTTTCATTATGCACTTAAAGAAACAATAACTCAACATGACTGAAGTCAGGTCACCAGTTTGTAGTATGTGCCCTTGACCCCTGCCCAGTCATGATGTCAAGTTCACGCCGAAAGGTGGCGCTCCGCCCGTCCTGCAGTTCCTGTCAAGCGACGGTCATGTGATCGAGGTACGTACGTCATTTGCGGGCGCAAATTACACATGCTTATCCAACTGAATTTTATGTGTGCAGGCATTGTTTTATATAGTTATCTGCCATTTTATACTTGTACGTGCCTTGCTCTGTGAAAACTGGGCTGTATGCATATGCGGAAAGAGTTGTCCCAGATTAGCCTGTGCTGTCCGCAGAGGCTTATTGTGGAAGACACTTTCCGCCTAAACTGGATTTACGTTTAGAAAGGAATTCCTTCTAACTAAAAAATAACATATAAGCAGATAGTGTTGTCCCTGGGCAGTCCACACATGCTGATCAGGGACAACACTTTCCCCTTTAATGATTTTTTTTATTTAAAGCAAGTCTCTTCTAAACAAAAATCTATTCTTGTTGTGAAATGTAGTTCCTGATAAGCCTGTGTGGACTGCACAGGCTAAGCAAGGACGACACTACACACATGCATTAAGCCCTGTTTTCCCGTAGCAATGCTTATATAAAAATTAAGTATTTTTCTTGCATAGAAAGTAGACCTGGAGAAATTTAACCGCGAGGAGTGCAACCAGCTGCTGCTGGATCGAGGCTTCATCAAGAAGAGTTACCCGGATGAAGAGCTCGCGCCGGAAGTGTTGTCAGGTCTCAAGTACAAATCACGTGACGAGTTGTAGTGAGGGACGCTCTGGGACGCTGTGTATTGTGTTTGCATGGTGGGAGAATGTTTCATTAGTGAGGGAGTTGTTATTCATGACGAAATGTTGTGCTGTTGTTTTAAAGGAATGAACTTTAATGTACTTTTGTTAAAAACATCTTTCAGTGAAAAAACATCTTTTCAACTAAAATACAATGTTTCATAAATCTGTGATAGTGATTCAGCCGTTGTTACTGTAAATATTCATATTTTAATATATGAATTATTTTTACAAATACTGTTACCTTAATGTTAAATGTTCACATAATTATTTATGTGTTTTGTTATTGTATTGTCGTCGATTTTGTCTATGTCAACAAGCACTACAGCAACATTTTGTGCCATGTTTATAACATGTACGTATGTATTTCTATAACATTGTTTCTTTATTGTGTAGTTTATATTAAAGTTACAATTTAACTTGCCCGTCAGCGGTCCCGTCTCTTAGCTTATGTTGAAATAGGTCATAAAATTGTTTTGACGTTCATTCTCCCCAATGTCTGATTCCAGTAAGTCAGGTGTCAGTTTCTTGTATGAACATTTAGTACCTGTAAACCAGCTAACCCAGAAAAAGCGTGAGTTGGTTAACTGACCGCAGTGATATGTTTAAAATACTGTTGCATAGGGCAAAAAATCCAATTAAACAAACAAAAACAACTTTTTAGAGCGAGTGTGTATGCTATTAATGCCTGTGTTAACGATATTTATGCCTGTGTTAAAGATAATTATTCCAGTGTTTGCGATAGTTAGGTCTGTGTGTATGATATTCGTTTGTCATGTCTGTGTGTTCAATCTCAGCGATAGTTAGGTCTGTATGTATGATATTCGTTTGTCATGTCTGTGTGTTCAATCTCAGCGATAGTTAGGTCTGTATGTATGATATTCGTTTGTCATGTATGTGTGTTCAATCTCAGTACAAAAAATGCCATAATGCCTTGTCCATCATCACTGCTGGGTGTTTGATGAACCCCAACCGAGCCCCCGACCGCTGACCCCCGGGCGCCACCATGCAGGAGCGACCAGGGAGCGCCTGTGAAGTCTCCACCGGAAACCTCTCTCGCGGTGGAGACGGATGTTCCGCTCGCCTGACGCTCTCTGCGGCGCCTGGGGCGCACCGGTGGGGAATGTTATCATAATGATGTATCAATTTATTTATTTAAAATAAAATATGTAAACTATTATTGTTTTGTTTCTTTCTAGTCGTGAGGTGCGAAAACAAAAGAGGGTGATACCATCGGTAGGCCTTTATCTGTGAAGCATTAACGTTTCGATGTAGTATGTTATATATGCATGGATGTGACACAATTCTACACACTATTGTATAATGCTATGGTATTTCAATGTATTATGGGTCGTAGGCTTTTGTTTACAGAGGGGAATAAAACTCGTAATAATATCGACGCGAAAGTAGTCAGAAAAAAAGTGCAGTGCATCACAGTTATAGATGTTTTCCTATTTTCGAATATTCTTATAAATATTTAACCACTAATAATTCAACCGTCAAATGACGGTATAGCTCTTGCACGACAGTTACAGAACATTCACGAAGTATGTGAGAGCATTGAACGACAACTCTGCTGAGATAGTATGTGGTCGCGCTTAGGCATGACGGCAGTTATTTTCCCGCAATCAATGTTTTTAATAACGATATATGTAGCGTATTTGAGTCGCGCTCTGTGAATATGGGGTTCAATGCAGGTGCGTAAAGTGCCGTCCCAGATAAGCCTGTGCAGTTCGCACAGGCTCACCAGGGACGACACTTTCCGCCTACAAAGGATTTCCTTTAAGAAGATACCACTCGAATAATTCCATAAAAGCTGAAAGTGTCTCTGATTATTCGGGTCGGATTGCACAGGCTAATCTGGAATGTTACTTAATGCGCATACATTAAGCCCAATTTTTCACAGAACGCGGATCATTTTATGATATTTCGTAAGACAGGTCCTGTGTCATGTCATTGCGACGAAACCTTTTTTTTCTTAACGGTGAACAAAGCAGAAAAGGGCGACATACATGTATTGATATTTCATGACGTTATTTTCCAAAAGAGATGACATTTAAAAATACAACGCGAATACTTAAAAACAAAACATGCTAGTCTAAGCAATGCATTGTAGTTTTTGAGAACTTCTTTTGTGATGTTAATAGCATGGTAACATTATATTAGAACCCGTTATAATTATGCTCATTAGTCCGTTAAAAAAGAAGATATACTTTGTTGTTTTTTTTTATTAACAACCATAGTTTTAGCAAAGTGGTTAAGTTCATACACTTTGGCAGTAATACATTTATCAATTCTAAAGGCAAGGAAGAGAACGAGACCTTTTTGTCTATTAATGGTCACGCTCTTGTCGTTTAGCCCACCATTCTAATAAATTTTAAGTTTACAAACTTGAACAAAACACACAGACACATCAAGACTAGAAAATAGGCCAATAATTTATTAAAATATACCCAATACAAAAGTAGAGGTTTAGAAATGTGGCTTATTATATTAACAACTACTTACAACCAAAGTAAATAATGAAAAACACTAGAAATATACCAGTACTGTACCAATCGCCATTTACTGAAGTCGTTAATTTCTCTTTCATATTATTAAGGATTAGCAAGTGACTTCATGTTGGTATTTCAACTGTCTATCAAGGTAAAATGTTAAGATCACACATAGGTAGAGATATCATATTTTGGCGCACAATATTTTGTGCGGAACTCGACTCTATTATTCATCAGTTAATTTTTTATTTCTTTGCAAAAATGTTCACCATGTAGAGACGCCGTGTCGCGTGTTAAACAGTGTCCCCCACTCAACGGTCAAGGTTACACTTAAAGTCAAACGTCAAATTTGTTTTGGACTGAAACTTTGAACCATTGGTCATCCGATAAGTTTATAATTAATAACCTAAATCGTACAACGTGAAGATGACATTTGTCCAGAGCTGAACGGTGTAGGTCACGCTGGAAGGTCAAAGGTCAGATAGGGCAACCGAATATTAACTGTACATTAATTTGCCACTTTATGTTCACCTCTGTTAAGCCAGCGTGTCACGCGCGATATCTGTATCATTTGTTCAAAGATTACTGTTACATAACGTCATCATTCATCTTACATTTTTAAATAACTTATCCGCAAATATCACCATTCAATAATGTCATGTTGCGTGCATGGTCAGTGTCCGGAGCTCAAAGTTCAAGGTCATACTTAAAGGTCAATGCTCCAAATATGGGCTTGATACGGCTTTTGCAGACTATATCATCATCATTCAAATGGCAATTTTAAAATAACAGGATTCGCCGTGTTGAGAGGACACGTTGCACATACCGCTCGTGTCCCGAGCTCAAATGTCGAGATCACACTTATTTTTCAATTCTTACACAATGATTGGCATTCTTCATGATGGGCTCGACATGATACTGCCATGCATGTAAAATAAGTTTTTACTAGTTATGCACTGCAAACACCCATCTGTATTACACGGTAGGTTTAAGCTGGTCCTCAGTTATTTTCGCACATCATTCGCCATTGTCCGTAAGGAAAAACGACGAGAAACAAAAACACGATTACTTCATTTGCTTCCCTCTAGGCGACAAGAATAAACAGCGGCACATCACAAACCTCGCACAATGATGATATAGTAGACCTGTTTAGGTTTCGCATATCGAGTTCCACTCATCTTTTTTTTTATTCTATTTCACAATATGCGTGTACCTTTTGTGGACTGTTTTTTTAAATGAGTCTTAAATATGTTATACATTTGTTGTGCTGTAATAAAATGCTAGTGTACTGTGTTGTGATAGCAAGTAACAAACAATCGACCAACTCATATGCAAATAATCATCGAACTGGAACACAAGCATATAAAAAGGTCAAATTTGAGTCTCCAACCAGACAACCTCCTCTAAAGACGTACACACTCTTGCGTATCGTAAGGCTGCGATAGTCTAGCTAACTTCAATACTTTTTAGCCTTGTTATCACGGGGTAGTTTAATAAAACAACTTAATGGCATTTTTTCTTAGAACCGGATATTTAGTTGAAACATATTTATTTTAAGTAAAAAAAAAATATCCAACACGCAACCATAGTCGGAACTTAAGAGAAGTAAATGTTCTAATTGAGCTTGATGACGGCGAAAATCAGGCGATGGCTAAGTAATATAGACCCGTTGAGAGTTGCCTTTATTTATTGTTAAATTTTAAGTTTTTGCATATTTCTATATTAGTTATCTTCGGAATCCGGATAGTGCCATCTATAATCTCGCCTTTCTTTCATCAAGGGCGACACACGAAGCGATACACGATAGTTTAAGCGACACACGAAGCGACACACACTACACTGGTATTTTGCGCGATACTCAAAGCGACACACGATATTTTGCGCGATACTCAAAGCGACACACGGTATTTTGCGCGATACACGAAGCGACACAAGATATTTTACGCGATACACGAAGCGACACAAGATATTTACCACGATATATCGTCTTTTGGTCTACTTACACAAGGGCGATATTTCGTGGTACATTCTCGCGCGTCTTTTCGTGTATCGCGCAAAATAAAGTGTGTCGCTACGTGTGTCGCGCAAAATATAATATGTCGCTTCGTGTGTCGCGCAAACTATCATGTGTCGCTTCGTGTGTCGCGCAAAATATTGTGTATCGCTTCGTGTGTCGTGTGTCGCCCTTGATGAAAGCAGGGCGAGATTATAGATTACACTATCCGGATTCCGTAGTTCATTGCGACAATAACGCTAGTGTTATGTGCGTAAAATGTCGCAATGCAGCTTCCGTTGTAGTGGCAATTTCATAAAATGGATGCAAACGGTGAGTACGATTTTGCTTTTTACGTTTCCCGAAGACATACAGACCGTAATTTAAAAATCGGGGGAATGCTGTTCGATACGAATATTAATATTGTTTACTATTCTGGCAAAATTCTTGAGAAAAATCCGATATCATAGCCTCAAGGACTTTATAAAGGTTGGTTCATGTGATGTTGGCAATGAATAAGTCGCATATTTTTACGATATTATTATATTTGTGTACAGAAAATCCCATTTTAGATTCGTTTTTTTTCTAATAACTATTCTCGGCTACAAAAATATCGTAACCTCTGCTGAAAAGAAGGCGTTGTAACCGTTGTTTTGAAAATGTTGTGGTTGCGAGCACATGTTGTGGTCGCAATTTCTTCTTGTGGTGATGATATGAAGTAAAACCGAAGACACAATTCTTTTATAGCCCGCAATATACCGGTTACTATAGCAATTTGAAAAGTAAAAACAATTCAACAGGAGTGGCCGTATCAATCACCAATCAATGATCCAATCCTTGCTATATATTCGACTATTCACACAATTCCGTTTTACCCTTCCTTACACATCGGAGGATAATCATTACCCTCATGGTGAGAGCACGCATATTAAGATGAAAAGTCTCGGACCATCAGTTTTCGGAAACGAAACAATTAAACCTATAACCTACGCTGAAGAGCTCGATTGTTTTCAAAATATTTCCTGAATTCAGGACTTAGTGTATTGTACATTAATCCTTTTTGATAATCTTGTCAGCAGTATGGGCCATCCGGTTTCGCCGAACGGATTTCCGTTTACGAGACTGAGAAATACAAATTGGGCGCTGATTAAAACAAAAGTCTTTGTTACATTATGCGCTTGTTTGCTTATTTGCGTAGTCCGGGCTGACGCATTTCCAACTAATTGTCCGGAGCGAACAAGCTGCGCTATTCGGTGATTTAATATTGACTTAGAGGCTGTCTGCTACCATATCTAGAGACGCTTTGAAACCGTATCCGGTAGCAATGTTGTACGTTTTGACATCATCATTAATGAGATTATAATTAAGGCGTAAACCATCAACAACCTATGTGCTTTTATTATAGCATATTTTTCATTACAATATAATTAGCGTCTTTTTCATCGCCCATAAAATAACATTTGATAAATTATAATCATCAACATCAACATCATCACTCTCATTATCATTAGCATCAGCAGCAGTGGCATCGTCATCATTATCACCATAATCATCATCACCAAAAGTATCACTATCACAATCATAATCAGCAGTATCAATTCTCGGTTATTATTTATTTTATTTTATTAATTTTATTTCGGACCTAATTTTGTTCCGCAACCAATTTTTTTTTCGTACCCAAACCTTTTTTCGTACCCATTTTTTGTTCGTACCCAATTTTTTTTTGGCATAATTTTTTCGTGCCCAAAATTCAAGTACCCTAATTTGTTTTCGTACACAAAATTGTCGTACTCACATACACGATTGTGGTGATGTAGATTAACTTAAATTGATGCTTTTATATCCATCCTCTTCAAAAGCATCGTCACACCAGTACTGTCAGTACTTTGATTAAATAGGCTACCTGAGGCATTATCGGTGTTCCCACGCCGTCTGTCTGCGTTCTCTTCAGACTCCGTAACATGCATGGTTATGCACGAGACGCCGTGAGAGCGCACGCATGCACCACATTCCGGTTGAACGAGGTATGAAATTTTATTCCAAATAAGCCTCGCTCTGGGAAAACCGGGCTTAATGCATATGCGTAAAGTGTCGTCCGACTTTACAATGTGCAGTCCGCACAGGAAAATCAGGGATCGCACTTTCCGCTTTTACAGAATGTTTCCTTTAAATGAAGTCTCTTCTAAATGAAAATCCTGTTTGGTCGGAAAGCGCTGTACCGGATTAGCCTTTGCTCACTGCACAGGCTAATCAGGGACGAGGCTCAATTTGCTCACTGCACAGGCTAATCAGGGACGAGGCTCAATTTGCTCACTGCACAGGCTAATCAGGGACGAGGCTCAATTTGCTCACTGCANCATAGTTAAATAGCACAAGGTAATTAATCAAGGCATCATCAATTAACAATTTCAATGAGTTTAATGGCTCCTGCCTCTCCATTTCAACGTTCAGCTTTGTACGACCTGTAAATGGGGGACTCCTATGTCCACCCATTATCTACATCAAATTGATTTAAATCGGTCAATTTCTGGCTCAAAGTAAATCATTTAAATTTCAATTAACACATCTCTATTACTTTCAAACTCTACGTCATAAAATCCATAGAAAGGCAGGTCATAATCCATGTCAGAATAATCAGAAAACATTCATCGTACTCCGCCAATTTTTTATACACATTTTCAAAGAATGAAAGTGCTTTATGCCCCACTTCCATATCCATAAACCAGGGCCTAATGAATTCAGTTATGTAAAGATTTGACCTCTCCCAGAAGTAAACAAAGGAAATAGAAAGTAGTTGTGAGGTCACTATCAACAAGAACAGAAATGTTTTACGAACGAAATTATTTTAGTTTCTTAGAACGTTTTTTTCACGTAAAACAGTCTTAGAAAAATTCACTAAAAACGATGTTAGCAATATTATTGGTAGATAATGTTAGAAAAAAAGTTTCTCAATCAAAAATTGTAAGAATTACCAAATTCTATATTAAATATCTATTTCGTCTGCCCAAAATCAGGTTAGGCTTCATAAAAGACAACCATTCCAACTGTGATTTCGAAATGTAGTATTAACAAAAGCTAAAAATGATAACTCATTAGTTAAATTGGACGTTGCAAAACCGTCGTATTTGGGTCAGATGACAAAATGGAGACGAGCTAATGCATTTGACACAGCACAAAGTTACTTTCACGAGTGCATCTGACTTGTTTCGATTAATTGCTTAGTATAGTGTAACGCTTTGATTGATTGTTCGACCGATTGATTGATTTTATGGTATTGTTTTGAAGAAAAAAAACACTAAAATCCTACTATAATTATCAAAAAGTCACATAGAAAATGGCGAAGCACGGTCTTCTAAATCTGATAATGCTTAACACTTGTTTAAATGCATATCGGCATGCACAATGCCTTTCCCCGCACATATAGCATAAGAATATAATCATAAGATGGTAAAAAAGAGAGACATAAACACACACCTTGAAAACATAACAAAATACTAGTAAACTAGGTATACAAAATACAAGTACAGAATTTGATACATAAAAATAATGTGTTAATATAATTTCAGATTTACCAATAAAGTAGTACAAACCTATCAATTTTACGAATAAGCAACTAATGTACTGCTTGTGACGTTATCATTTGCATGTGTAGGTGACATAGTTTAAAAACAACTTATGAATATTACACAATGATCTATGTTTATCGTATTTCTTAGGTCATGGTATAAAGGGCAAAAAAGGAACAAATAAAATTCTGATCCAACAAAATTAGTTACATGGTTTACAAAGTCTACTACTTTTTATATAACGATTGCTTCACGTTACACATTTTAGAGCATGGGCTGCTATACTAAATAGCGACAAAGCAATTTTCTATTTATCGTAATCAAACATGTTTATTGGTCAGCGAGTATTTCTCAAACGAAATATAGGGTTTTTGTTTAATACTTCATTAATAATTAAGAAATATCGCATGGTATATGTAATGATACATCTCCAGGGATCAGTATCACNAATATGTTTACTGGTCAGCGAGTATTTCTCAAAGGAAATATAGGGTTTTTGTTTAATACTTCATTAATAATTAAGAAATATCGCATTATATATGTAATGATACATCTCCAGGGATCAGTATCACTAGACTTTGAGTGATTCACAACTTAACGTTAATGGATGTTAACACACCGGTTAGTGGTGCTTTTGTTTCAAATAATTTTTTAAAGGGCACAGAGACATTCAATCGCCGGATAGGGCACATAGACAATCAATGACCGGAAAGGGCACAGTGACATTCAATGACCGGATATGGCACAGTGACATTCAATCGCCGGATAGGACACAGAGACATTCAATCGCCAGATAGGACACATATACATGTAATTCAATCGCCGGATAGGACACAGTGACATGCAATGTCCGGGTAAGGCACAATGGCATTCAATCGCTGGAGAGGGCACAGTGACATTCAATCGCCGGAAAGGGCAGTATGACATTCAATCGCCAGATAGGGCACAGATACAATCAATAACCGGATAGGGCACATTGACATTCAATCACCGGATAGGGCACAGTGACTTTCAATAGCCCAATAGGGCACAGTGATATTCAATCGCTGGATAGAGTTGAGTGACGTTCACCGACCGTATATGACAGGGCGACATTCGATCGCCGGATAGGGCACAGAGACATTCAATCGCCGGATAGGGCACAGTGATATTCAATTACCGGATAGGGCACATGTACATTTAATCGCTGGATTGGGCACAGTGACATTCAATTGCCGAACAGGTTACAGTGACATTCAATGACTGGCTAGGGCACAGTGACATTCAATGACCGGATAGGACACGGTGACATTTAATTGCCGGATAGGGCACGGAGGTATTCAATCGCCAGATGGGGCACTATAATATTCAATCGCCAGAAAGGGGAACACTGACATTCAATCGCCGGATAGGGCACATTGACATTCGATCGCAGGATAGGACACAGCGATATTCATCACCGGAAAGGGCATAGTGAAATTCAATCACCAGATAGGGAACAGTG
Organism: Dreissena rostriformis; assembly: GCA_007657795.1. Taxonomy (NCBI): domain Eukaryota; kingdom Metazoa; phylum Mollusca; class Bivalvia; order Myida; family Dreissenidae; genus Dreissena; species Dreissena rostriformis. The sequence goes on from VMBQ01007002.1 coordinate 12,569, forward strand.
ACAATTAATATCCGGATATGACATAGATACATTTAATAGACAGATAGGGCACATAGATATTCAATCGCCGGGTAGGGCACAGTGACATGCAATGACCAAATAGGGCACAGTAACATTCAATTGTTGGATAAGACACGGTGACATTCAATCGCCGGAAAGGGCACAGAGACATTCAATCGCCGGATAGGACACAGTGACATTCAATGACAGGATAGGGCACAGTGACATTCAAGGACCGGATATGGCATAGTGACATTTAGTCGCCTGATAGGACACAGAGTAATTCAATCGCCGGATAGGGAATAGAGAATTCAATCGCCAGATAGGGCACAGTGACATGCAATGACCGGATAGGGCATAGTGACTTTCAATCGCTGGATAGGGCACAGTGACATTCAATTGCCGGATTGGGCACAGAGACAATCAATCACCGGTTAGGGCACAGTGAAATTCAATCACCGGATAGGGCACAGTGACATTCAATAGCCAAATAGGGCACAGCGACATTCAATCGCTGGATAGAGTTGAGTGACGTTCAGTGACCGTGTATGACACAGCGAGATTCAATCGCCGGATAGGGCACAGAGACATTCAATCGTCAGATAGGGAACATTGGCATTCAATGACAGGAAAAGACACAGTGCCATTGAATGAACCGATAGAGCACAGTGAAATTCAATCGCTGGATAGGGCAAAGTGACATTCAATCGCCGGATAGGACACATTCACATTTAATTACCGGATAGGGCACAGTGACATTAAATCGCCGGATAGGACACTGTCACATTCAATTACCGGATAGAGCACAGTGACATTAAATTGCCGGATAGCACACAATGACATTGAATCGCCGGATAGGACACAGTGAAATTCAATGACAGGAAAGGATACAGTACCATTCAATTAACCGATATGGCACAGTGACATTCAATGACCAAATAGGGCACAGTGACATTCAATGACCAAATAGGGAACAGTGACATTCAATGACCGGATAGGGCACAGTGACATTCAATGACCGGATAGGGCACAGTGACATTCAATCGCCGGATATGGCACAGTGACATTAAATCGCCGGATAGGGCACAGTTAATTCAATCGCTGGATAGGACACATAAACATAGACTTTAAATCCACCGGATAGGACTCATAGACATTCAATCGCTGGATAGGGCACAGTGACATTCACTGACCGCATAGGGCACAGTTGCATTCAATCGCCGGCTTTTGCACAGTGAAATTCAATGACCAGATAGGGCACAGTGACTTTTAATGACCGGATAAGGCACAGTGTCATTCAATGACCGGACGGGGCACAGTGACATTCAATTGCCGGATAGGGCATATTGACATTCAATCCCCGGATTGGGCACATTGACATTCAATGACTGGATAGGACACAGTGACATTCAATTGCTGGAAAGAGCACAGTGGCATTCAATCGCTGGATAGGGCACAGTTATATTCAATCGCCGGATAGGACACAGTGACATTCAATGACCGGATAGGGCACAGTGACATTCAATTGCTGGATAGGGCACAGTGGCATTCAATCGCTGGATAGGACACAGTGGCACTCAATCGCCGGATAGTGAACAGTGACCGGATAGGGCACATTGACATTCAATGGCCAGATAGGGCACAGTGACATTCAATGACCGGATAGGGCACAGTGACATTCAATGACCGGATAGGGCACAGTTACATTCAATCGCCGGATAGGGCACAGNAGTACGATGGCGACATTGCGTTAGTACGATGACGACAACGCGATAGTACGCTGGCGACAATGCGATATTCATCGTACTGTCGTCGTCGTATTATCGCATTAACGCCATCGTACTATCGCACTGTCGCCATCGTATTGTCGCATTGTCGAATTGTCGTCATCGTACTGTCGCATTGTCGCCATCGCACTGTCGCCATCGTTTTGTCGCACTGTCGCATTGTCGTCATCGTACTGTCGCATTATCGCCATCGTACTATTTTACTGTCGCCATCGTATTGTCGCACTGTCGTCATCGTATTATCGCACTATCGAATTGTCGCCATCGTACTATCGCATAGTCGACTATCGCCTTCCGATACACAAACTATTCTTATTGCAGAAACAAAATAGACAGACTTTATAAAGATGTACTTTGAAAGAGGTTACAGTTATAATAAAATCAAATTCTTTTTAAGTTATAGAATGGGTATTGATGTAAGGTATGCCGAACTGTAAAGTTTTTTTCAAAGTGGCCCCATCTTGGAAAAAATACGATGTGCGCATGTGTACCGGAAGGCGATAGACGACAACGCGACAGTACGATGAAGACAATGCGACAGTGACTATGCCAGTATGCCATATCAAACTAATTAACGATTTAGTCGATATCCTATTTGTAACAGCTGTGAAATAAATAATCGCGTAAAACTAATCAAGCGCTCCAAATCGATCAACAACTGTATGCGACTAGAAGCGAAATGGAGCCAACGAGAGACGACTGTTACTAAAACGGTAAATTAGAATAACACGCAAATCAATAAGTAAAAGTTCTAGCTCTAGGCATACCATTATTTGTATAGACTAGTGCATATATCTGAGCCACGCTCTGAAAAAGCTCTAAATGAGCCTATCTCTGCGAAAACGGAGCTTAATGCATATTCGTTAAGTATCGTCCCAGATTAGCCTGAGCAATCGACACAGGCTTATGAGGGAGATACTTTCCGCCTGTATGGAACTTTTCGTTTAAATGAAGACGCTTCAAAACAAAAATCAAGTCATGTCGGATATTGTCGTCCTGATTATCCTGTGCGGATTGCACAGGCTTATCTGGGACGACACTGAACACACATGCATTAAGCTCCGTTTTCGCATAGCTAGGCTTATATGTAAGTTTCGTTACCTAACATATTGTGTTTGTGTGTAAATATTAACATCATTATTATTGTATATACATTTTGTGTTCATTTATTACCAATTATAAACAAATCATTTACATAGAAAACTGTGGATTTTGTATGACCGAAATTATTTAATATAGAAAGGATAATTTTATATTAACAGAGCTCCAGATAGCATGCGTAAAGGCGTAAAAACGAATTAAATTTCTTAAATAACGATTTAGATTTAAAATCTTTGCGTAAAATTACGCATTGAAAAAATAAAACACAAATTTGAAATTTTCGAACGTGCATAAAACTTCCAGTAGCAAATTATATCAGTAAACATTTTGCCCCGGTTCTGACTCGTCTATGCGCTAAAAAAACTACAACTTTAAGTCAACGTCACTCAAGCGTTTGCTGTGTGGAATAGAGCCACACCTAAGAACGGTCGAAATGCCAAACGGTCTCGATTCTGTTCTCCTATTATTGCAGGCACGTCATTACTGCCCATTGTACCTTTCTAATTACACTTATCGTAATTTTTATACACAATTAATAAACTGTATACATATTCAAAATGTAATAACAATTAAATGTTAAATATAGTTTTTTTTATATGACTTTAACGGCGACCAACTGGCCATTATAACCTAAGCCGTAGTGTCAGTGACCGTTTTACATAAAAATCAAAATGGCCGACCGAAGCGGTGTATCGAAGCGTGGAAGGCAAAAAAAAGCCATTTCAGTTTCAAAATTCCACGCTGCATGCATTCTTTCAATCAGATTCTCAAGAACAAAGTAACCAATGCATGGTTTCGTCAATAATTGATGTGCTCATGCGTAAATGACTGTGAATCTTAAGCGGTAAAAAAACATACAGGTTCAATGTCCGAGAGAACAGCTTAATAAATACAACAAATAAGGCGTAATATTATATAAGAATTAATTTTATAAATAGGGGGTAAAATAAGAATTAATTTTTAAAATTGAGAGTAAAATAAGAATTCGACCAAAATGTTATCTGGAGCTTTGGATAAATACTAGTCAAGATTCGTATATACCAAAATAAAGTAGTGACAAAAACACATCTGTTCGGAGAACACATGCGTCTAAATGTTAAACATATTTGGTAAGTTGATGCACGTCAATATGACATGGGTTTTATTTTTATAGAGTCAATGATCGCAAAAAGCCTTTGCAAACACTTCCGTCAGCTTGACAATATATTGACTTGCCGAGAGCCAGTATTCTCAATATAATATCTGAGAGAAGTGTATCAGACATTATACATAAAGGGATCGTGAACACTTAACACTTAAACATATAATAAAACAGTCGAGTGCATATTTGTGTTAATTTGTTTAGAATTCATAATGAGTATAGAAACTAAACAACCCAGCACCAAAACTTAATAGCGCATGAAACATACTGCTCTGCGCTATTTCTAGAACTTAAACATCACTTCATGTAACCGCCAGCATGCCTTAATTAAGATGCGAATATAACAAAGTAAATAACTTCATTTGATGAAAAGCATCCACTAATCAAAGAGCTTTCCAAAGTAAGGCTTTACACATAGCCAGGCACTTAACGTAATTAATGTTTCGACATAGTCCCGATTAACAACTTACTTCTATTTATCTGTAAAAAAGATACGTTGCCAACGTTTTTTTTTAATGTAGGAATTCTATTAAATTAGGCCAATGCAATCATCGGAATTTTTCTTTCGGGTCTATTTCTCCTACATCTTAGTGACTTTTGATAAATGTCAATAAATGTCAAAACCTGGTTTAGACAGCCACGTCGAATAAATGTTTGTGTCTTAAATATTTAGTAAAATCGCATCGCATAGCATGTACTCTGTGACCCTAACTGTAGTATGCAATAGTAAAGGTCCGGCATCAACCAAATCTTTATCTATAATACCGGTTCAATTAACAGGGTATGGAGACATAAGGTTATGTTCTATAACGATAAACAGATAGCTATTCATGTCCTTCTTTGCAGGGCATTGTTATGCCGTTGTGTATATGAATAAACCTTATCTTTTTTTGAGTTTATTAATTTGCTCGTCATAGCTCTTTGTAAATTGTATAGATTTGTTTAAAATCGATCTCGATTTAAATCGATGTTTAAAAAATGTCATAAAATCAATAAAAGTAGGCATGCCTAAGTGATATGTTTAAATATATGTACGTTTATTGATGATCACCAATCGAAATCGGACAAATTATTGAAGGTTTGTACCGCTTTTCATTGAGAATTTATATAGAAGAGTATTTCCGACAAACTGCTCTTATTTAGCATAAGTCTGTGTGATGAAGTGTGATGAAGTGCTGTCTCTCTTGTCTCTAGAAAACGCCGGATTAGCATCGTGGAGGCCCATAGGCAGTAGAACTTTTTGGGCCCACGCTCCAGGCCCCTAGTCGGCCTAGTGCCTACTAGAACGCCCGTGCCCAGTCGATTTCACTCGTTTAAATAAGCCCACCAGTGCCAAGGCTGGCAACACATAAAATGTGACAATGTCCTTGTTAAGGTATAAAATGTCATTATAATACCGTAATGCCAATACGAAATTATAATTATTAAATTATTTTTTTTGTCACGGTCTCATGGGGCCCTTAAAAGTGGCGGGCCCATAGGGAGTTGCATACTCTGCCTAATGGGTAATCCGGGACTGTCTCTAGAGGTCTTGGGTTGGAACGCCAACGCGGCTTCTTTTTTTATTTCCCTGTTATTATACTGATTCAAAACTCCAAAAATACGAAAATCTGTGAAAAAAATCACTTGTTATAAACATAAAAGTGGATATAGACTAACATAAAAATCGTGTTATTATAATTCTGTGGTACAAGAAAAATGTAAGACGGATGTATACTGGACTTAAACGTTATCCGTATGGCCGTTCGTACGGCCTAAGCTTCAGAATGCTTGTCCAAGACGTAACCCGAAAACTATCACATATATCAACATGAAAGTTCATAGGTAAATTCAAAGATTTTATTGAAGGGAGGTGCAGTGCATAGGAACCACAATTCATGATACCATGATGTGTTTTGCCCTTTGCCATACTTTTACCAGTATTCAGCTCTGATACATACGCTAGTAGCTGACAACTGCCATTGTATGGCGTGTTCTGAGAAAACTGGGCAAAATGCTTGTGCGTAAATTGTCATCCCAGATTAGCCTGTGCAGTCCGCACAGGCTAATCAGGGACGACGATTTCCGCTTTTATGGAATTTTTCGTTTAAATGATGTCTCTTCTTAGCGAAAATCCAGTTTAGGCGGAAAGTGTCGTCTTGGATTAGCCTGTGCGGACTGCACAGGCTTATCTGGGATGACACTTTACGCACAAGCATTTTGCCCAGTTTTCTCAGAACACGACACATATGAT
>VMBQ01007002.1:22343-51009 GCA_007657795.1 Dreissena rostriformis
TACTACATATGGTTGCACGACGTGTCTATCAAGGTCCCGTATACTACATATGGTTGCACGACGTGTCAAGGTCCCGTATACTACATATGGTTGCACGACGTGTCTAGGTGTGGTTGCACGACGTGTCTATCAAGGTCCCGTATACTACATATGGTTGCACGACGTGTATAGGTCCCGTATTCTTCATATGGTTGCACGACGTGTCTATCAAGGTCCCGTATACTAGATATGGTTGCACGACGTGTCTATCAAGGTCCCGTATACTACATATGGTTGCACGACGTGTATAGATCCCGTATACTACATATGGTTGCACGACGTGTCAAGGTCCCGTATACTACATATGGTTGCACTACGTGTATAGGTCCCGTATACTACATATGGTCGCACGGTCCCGTATACTACATATGGTTGCACGGTCCCGTATACTACATATGGTTGCACGACGTGTCTTTTGTAGTTCAAATTGTCTCATAAATAGGAATAAAATATTTGGAATATTTTGGCAGGATGATTTAGATAGCAAAACAAGTGTTCGTTTTCATGGATACAATGTTTTATTGCATGTGTTGCATGAACGGTACGAGCATGTGTTCAAATACATTGCTTAATATTCAATCAGCTTGCAGCTGTCTTATTGTACACCAATGTAGTTTAATCATACGCGAACACATAATTAATGACATGTTTTTTAATCAAATTGGTTATAGGGAAATAAAATATGCGAACGAAAATCAATCATATTCGCATTTAAATGAGTTATCTTTTTGCATGTGCAGTATGATGCACCTCATCCAGAAGTATCAGTGCGTCGCGTGTGAATGATTTCAATGTATCTATGTAGCATATGATTTCAAACAACACCACATGAACGTTGAAATCTTTAGCAGTTGTGCGATAAATTAAAACTACAAAAGTCTTGCGATTAAATGCGAGTTTAGTGCAAAGCACAACATAACATATGGAAACAACTGACACAGGAGTTCGAAGGTCTGCTCGGTCAGCCGCTGGAGCGTGCACCTCGCGACCGGGGCGAGAGTCACCCGCAGAAGATTAGCTACTAGACTTGTTGTACAGTGGCTCTCATCCTCGTTGCAAGTCGAAAAGGGGAACTTCTGCGGGCGGCTCTGCTAATCCAGCGGGTACCGTCATCCCTCGAGCCGGACGTCTTCTAGTAAGACTGCTTACTTCGCTGTATCCCAACACTGACGACGGCTGTGGTGGGGAGTTCACGCCTCTGACGTTCGACACCACAGGCGTCTGTAGCGGGACAGGGACAGCGGATGTACCAGCATAGAAGACGGACGGGGCGGACCAGGAGCAATCCAGGACATCGAGGGGTTGGCCTTAGAGAGGGGACCCGGGGCGGCGGTACCCACTGTGCTCAACGCACTGGGGAAACCGTCTCCGGCATGAGTGGCCATAAAGGCAGAGCGGTGAGCTTGTACTCCCTTGGCGGAGGCGTTCAGACAGGAATTGTCTTGAAATTGTTTTTTTTTAAGGTCTCATTGGCCACCGTGCACTGGTCTATTTGGATCTAAATTATATCTTTGGCGAAAACCCGGGAAGCCGGGGTAAATTTGACCTACTTTGGCTCAAAATTAATCTTTTTTCCTTGAAAGGTCACATGGGCAAGTCTATACATGAAGTCGTCGTGAAGACGCTGGAGGACCTGTAGATTAATCTGTTATAAACAAAACAAAGATCGTAGGTCTGGACATTGCTGACGTTAATTATTTGTGAAAAACAAATAATGTTGGAAGCAATAATGCGGTGATGTTGATACTCGTCTTTGTCTAAGTCCAAGGCCCATAACTTCGNCATGAATACGATAATAAAGTAAAGTAGCATGAATACGATAATAAAGTAAAGTAGCATGAATACGATAATAAAGTGAAGTAGCATGAATACGAGAATAAAGAAGGAAGAGACGTTGTATTGACTCTTAAGTAGTAAAAAGGTTTTTTAAGATGTGATACGGTGTCCGAATTTTGCGGATGAATGTGACTCATGTTTCACTACATATAATTGTCAAGATGAATATTCTTATCAATATAAAGAAGTGAANTGAATAAGTGTATTTTGTTTGTTTCGGGTATTACAAAAAAAAAACGAGAAGTAATGTAATGAAACATAATGATTAAACAAGTTTTTTCCCCCCTAAACTGCGCAATGAGACTCGACCATCATCCCTAAAACCACACAAATACTTTTTTATTGCGTTATTTTAACGGCAAGCATCACTCTAAATACGGGGAAACAGTACATACATCCCAATGGCTGAAGATGTTTAAGTAAGACTGGTTTAAAATTGATAGCTTTATTTGGCGTTAAGAAAAGTGTTATTTAATAGCCTTACAATATAGCTTATGTATAAATTTGAATATAACTCGTATGGGGCATTTAATGTTATGTTTGATACTCAATCGCAACACTTTTATAATTTTATTTTCTTAAACAACGGCTAGAGATATTAACTGTAATGTGTTGTTTGAGATCATTTACTACATCGAATATTAGATGCAATACATTGTAAGACTTTTGCAGGCTGGCGATCGTTATGCAAGGTATTTGAACACATACCGTGGGTGCAATACATTTATGATACACACATCAAATATAAGATAAGTATTCTCTGCTCTCTAAATCACCCTACATGAATATTATAATATATGTTCTTTCTATGTTGATTTCTGTTTGACATAATAAAATAACATGACCTTATCGACATGCAATGCAAACAATATTTAAGGCGTAACTGTGTGTTTTCCCTGTTTAATATATTTTAAATATCAAATTATTAAGTTTTTTTTATCCATTGTATGATTATATACAGCATATTTAAATTCATACTAGGGCTGCTTCATTTTTTTTAAACAATCTTCCAAGATAATTGTCCTTTTCATTATATTTTATACTTGGCGTTCTTCCGAATCAAACTTAGAGCTGTATCTTTAACACATTCTACATGAACACATATGTGTCGAATCATACCATGGCCTACCTGTTTACATTTTGAGAGGTTGCCAACATTATGAAAATGATACTTTCATTTTCGGGAAAAAAAGGTAGAATAGTTTTCTCAATCAAATTAAAACAAACATATTTTCAAGAGCGCTTGTCCAGGTGACAATATGTACAGTTTCTGACATAACATATTTGTTTATGGTTTTATCTTCGAAAGCAAACACATGTATTGAATGCAATCTTTTTGTAACATTAATTGCTTTATAGACATTTTAAATATGCTCTCTTCAATGTTGAAGTGTCGAAAATGTTCGATGGANTTCGAGTATTACAATACAAAACGGGATGGATATCAATTAAGGGTATAACATAAGAAATAAAGTGTTATGAAGCAAAATGATTAGAAAAGTTATGCCCCCTAAACTGCGCAATGAGACTCGACCATAATCCCTAAAACTACACACATACTTTTTATAGCGTTATTTTAACGGCAAACATTCGTCTAAATACGGGAAAACATAAGATACATCCCAATGACTGAATATGTTTAAGTTAGACTGGTTTAAAACGGATAGCTTACTTTAGCGTTGAGAAAAGTGTTATTTAATCATCGTATGGGACATTTAATTTTAATGTTTAATACCCAATCGCAACACTTATATAATTTTAATTTCTCAAACAACAGCTAGAGATGTTAACTGTAATGTGTTGTTTGAAATCATTAACTACATCGAATATTAGATGCAAATAAATATACGCGAATATTATTAATTTTTGTTTGCATATTTGATTTCTTTGTGACCAATTTGATTAGTAGAAAAACACAATTTGTTGAATATTTGTTAACCACTCATTACAAATCAATGATATTTAATAAGACTGTTCCAGGCTGGCGATCGTTATGCAAGGTATTTGAACACATGCTGGTACCGTGGGTGCAATACATTAACGATACACATATCAAATATGAGATTAGTATTTTCTGCTATCTAAATCACCCTACATGAATGTTATTAAATATTTTCTTTCTATTTTTGTGATAAATTGAACTACTAATGGCACGACATGCAACGACGTGTAGCGTACGGGAATGGGGAACAAACTCCTTCAACATACTAGTATATTATGGGTACTTAATCAGATATATGCGTCTAAAAGTCAACAGAGCAATGACACACATACTATTGAGAAAACAGGAACGGATATTTATTTAGTGCTTTTTCAGTCGTGATTTGAGCAAATGTATTTTAATAAACATTGTTTGCTCTGAACTTCAGTTTGAACACCCACTACTTCTTTCTGTTTAAAAACAACCGCGATGAGTTGCAAATACAGACAGTGGGACGGTAATTCTAATTCTCCATTGCTTCATTGCTGACAGTAGAAAAGCTACAATCGAAAATTACTGCTATATTGTGATAGATTTGTCCCCGCATTCCGATCCTAAATATAAACTTAGAACGTATGTTTTACCGGATCAGTTGATGAATGTGTATCGGCCCGATAACGGAGCATGAATACGATAATAAAGTAAAGTAGCATGAATACGATAATAAAGTTAAGTAGCATGAATACGATAATAAAGTGAAGTAGCATGAATACGAGAATAAAGAAGGAAGTGACGTTGTATTGTTGTTTTTGCGCTCATCGGATCAACGAAAGAAAGCGTTATAAGATACGATAAAAACATCAAAATTAAAAGTTATTATGCAAATTGTTTATACTATTATACAATGCTATCGATATCTGACAAACAGTGATAAACGCTAAATACACGCTCGAAGTGACGTGATCCGTCCGTTTGTTAGCAAAGTAATTTCAGTTAAAAAAAAAGAAAATAAATGCTTTTTACACATTATAAATATAAACTACCGTTCATTATGGCGATTTAAAGTAAACTATAATGGTGCGGGAACTGGCTCTTGTACATGTTTTCAAGTGCGGACGCTGATATGTTTGTGCTCAATTCAGCCTGCCACTTTAGAGCAATTCTATAAAATGAAAACATTAGTAATGGCGCAATTGTTTTCTATTGAATTGAAAAAATGTGACAATGCCCTTTAAACATTACCATGTTTATATATTTAAATAACGAGCGGTGGTAAATCATTTTTGTTACCACAGTCTGCTAGACGGTCCGGATTTATCCATTGTACACTATGCGAACAGAGAAGGTCGCCGACGAACGTGACAACGCAAACATTGTAGATGCATAAATAATTGCCACAAATTGCGGTTAATCGCTATATAGACAGTTTAAAGTGGAAGTTCGAAAACAATAGATATGATCATGAAAGGCTTAAAAACAGATGAGAGCGAGACTTGTCGTTCCGAAATATCCAAAAACAATGTGTTAATGCACAAACGGGAATGATCACCATGACAAAGATGAAGACGCTGGTGATGCCGATAATGATTGCATTGACGATAATAATGAGATTGCGACAAATCGTTTGCTGATATTTATGACAATGTAGGATAATAATGATGATGAAGATAAGAAGCAAAATTATGATATGATAATAGTATTAGAAGTGAAGGACAATGTCAAAGTGTACCGTGGTTCCCATGACTTCAATGTAAATGAATGGTCGAAAATTGGCCAGTTGACATAGTTTTTGGACACACGTGAATAACGGTATTGTAAAAAAAACAAAACATTATTACCATAAACGTAGACTCTTAAGTAGTAAAAAGGTTTTTTAATATGTGATCCGGTGCCCGAATTTTGCGGATGAATGTGACTCATGTTTCACTACATATAATTGTCAAGATGAATATTCTTATCAATATAAAGAAGTGAAACTCAAGAAACTGCAGCAGTATTGCAATTCTATCATACACACCTTTGTGGCCATTTATTTATGGCAAGGAACCAATTGTCAAAACGGTACAGTACGGCACAAAACAAAACAACATATACACATAGTAGAATAAAGCTGGGGTCACCGCCTTGGAACGGTCAATACTAAGCANGATTTTACTTAGTTTTTGGATGCGTGCAAATCACCCATTTATTTCCCAGACAAAATATGGCGTTGCAGTTTTGGATATTGCTATAAGGAACAGGGATTGTTTATGATTTAACTTTATTTAACAAAATATTATACTAAATTATTCGAGTTTGAGTGTTAATGGGACTTTAAATATGTATCTCAACGTTATTGTCTCAATAACGAGTAATAATAATTATATTGATTTTAGAGTGAGACACTTACAGATGAACAATTACCGACAAGAACTTTTGAAACGGCGTTGAGTTCAACTTCGTTGCCAATATGTAGAACATGCGCACCAAGACTCCTGCATTAATACGCATTGGGGTAATCTACAATTTGATAATAGTTTTATTATTATTCAATTATAAACGAAGAAAAATTTCGACTGCAACCAAGCAGTCAATAACTGGAACGGAAAGCATGTCTTTAACTTTTAAACTGTTTGAAAAAATAAATTAATAGTATTATCGATCACTCATCATAATCGTGTAGAGCTGTTTTCAAGCGCATACTATTCGCTACCAATCCCCTGCAGAAACAACTTGTACGTAAAGAAACACGACTTCAAATTAACCGTGGCTTGATCAAATACCAGATTTATTGACGGATTGAACAGATAACACGAGTGTTGAAGCGGCAGCAATCCCGGCTCACAGGTAACAACTGAAAAGAATATTAAAAGTTGTAAAATATTTTCAAAATATATATCTAAACTTTATTTAATAACAAAATCAACCATTTAACGAGTATCTTACCGGCTAATCATATTTGCATTACCTTACATTTAATATGTAAGCACTCAAACACTATGGACATTTTCGATTGTAATTTTCTATCAAACGCGTTGATATGTTCATGTCTTTCCACTGCTTTATTGGTATGTATCAATCGTATTCGTACGATTGACGAGTGTAATTACAATGAACTCGGTAGACAAACGAACATGTGAAAAACTAATTCATCGTTTACAAAATACAAACATTAAACATATTTGGTGTTAAGTAGTATACCTGTTCTATGGCTGACACATCCTTGCATAGGTATCAGCCTTGGATCAGCAGCCACCCTGTATCGAGCCCGGCATCGGACGCCCGAAGGGTGCGTGTAAAAGACCAACTTACATCTTTCGATCCTCGCGTACTCGCTCGTGCACATTGCTATGGTTTGAGTCGGATTTATATCTTCAATTTGTTTCGCCGCAGAACATGTTAAGCTCGAAACATTAGTAATCTTTTCTGAATGTTTTTTGTATTACAATTTACTCCTATTACCATCACAAACAAAACGACGCAAAGTTTAATTTCCATGTTTGTTTAGTTAGTCCGCAAGAATTATTTCCTATTAATAATGTTAGTACATGCACATGTGTGTGTGCAAAAAGTAACTGCTTGTCACATGTATGTGACGGAAATACAATAAAACGTATACAATACATGTAAGAGTCCGTAACATGAACCGAGTGGAATGAATTTAACTGTTTCTGGCCATGAATATATCCCTTACTAAATGAGATATATAACTACACCTTCATAGAAAAACATCTAAGCAACCATATAAAATATAAATTACAAGTTGATGACTATTGTTGGCTACCCACGACTAACCCTTCCATTACACGCCGACATGGGTGAAGTTAAACCTAGAAACGTATGATGATCAAAGCAGTTTAACAAATTGAGAAAGTTACGGGACAATGAAAGAGATCGAAAACCACAGATGAGTACACGTACAGAACGTATATTGTGTTGCTTAAGTACATTTATGAAGCCTACATGTTTTTTGTGTCTAACACTCAGCAAAAAGACAGGAATTACCGTATTAGTGGAGACCTTACTCTAAAAGGCATCGCTATATAGGTGAGGTACGCTCAATCCTAAATTGGTAAACATAGGAACTGGTACGCTTCAGCCTACAACCAGCACATTCAAAACCATCTTCAAGGTTAACAATGCATTACTTTTATGAACAAATACAGCGCCGACTAGCACGCGCACATCCTGGTTACGTCATATAACTGTGGAATATTCCCATTCTTTAAAAAACTATCAATCGTAAAATACTCGCTATATCCATGAGAACACTTACGCAACTGTGAAATATTTTGTGAGTGACGTCGTATTTTTTGTTATCAAAGAAATCTAACTTACCCGTAGATAGAAAATTTGATGGAAATTTTTGCATTTACTACCGTGTTAAAATATTAATACAAATGCCACCGGAACTAAGAAGTCACGTTGAAGATATTCGGCATGTTTGTTATTACATCGATACGTCGTACCTACCGATACGCAGTACTCGAAAACTATTTCAAATAATGAACTCTTCATACTATAGTCTGACTCAGTGTTTATCTTCAAAACGACCATTGACTTGTGCAAATGTGTAGTTTTCCAGTTTATGAATAAAACATGTAACTATTGCGTGTTGTCTGAGCTTAATAGAGGACATTGACGAGCTGTATCAATGATTTCTATTGTTTAATATGAACGTTGAATTGGCACAAAATATCTCATGGACAAAAAACTATGATTTATGTGTTGGCATCGATTTACATGCATTTTCTAGTACACTGCGTTCTGTATTTAAATGAACACCATGCATATTTCATAGGCAAGAGGGACGAAAAGAGAGCTTTTTGTAAAATAAATCGGTCGTGTCCTAAAGATTTGAAGTAAATATTTTCATCCTACTAGGCAACACCAATTGCTGTTTGTTTGGATAATTGTTTTTATTAAATGAACCTAAACATGATAAAGTTGTGTGACTCCACATTTCAAAGCATTCGCAAATCACATGAACGCCTTCCTAGACTGTCTATGTGCTGTCGAATATTATTTGATATAAAACTAGGTCAACCAGCTCTAGTAGAACTGAGCATCAATGTCTCTATACAAATATCAGTCAACAAATGGCACTTTTGCACTACAGTTATGTTAAATGTCTATGGATGACAACATTAGGGCCGAGTACTAAAGTTATGAACCAGTTTAGTTTGTTATGGCCTTAGGTGCGAATTTTGTATTTCAAGATTTATTTAGTTATTTCTCGCATAATTTGCCGCATCACAACGTACAATACCTGAATCAGTATGAAAGCAAATTATTCAAAGATAATTTAGAAAATACATTTAAATTTAAAGAGTTAGAATAAATACGCAATAAAGCAGTCTTTCACGAGATCTGCTTTAATGATTTAACTTGTTTCTAATTACTATGCAACGAGCCGTTGCATTTTTATTGCTAATTAAAACAGCCGATTCGGAACATAGGAAGCGACTTCATTTGGCAACTGAAATCTATAGTGTTATGAACAATACATGATATATGTTTTCTAGAAATAAATCATTATATTTTTTCAAAATAGACATATTTAAAACTGGTTATGATGTTGTTGTTGTTGATGATGATGATGATGATGATGATGATGGTGATGATGATGGTGATGATGATGNATGATGATGATGATGATGATGATAATTGCTTTATTACTTAGTTTGTTGACGCGTTATTTATTACCGTCGTTGGTGGGGCCTGTTTTTGTAACTAGACGCCAACGTAAAATGGCAAGATGTCACGCGCAAAAAGTAATATCTTAGAATTTATTTCACAAAACAAGCACAATTGAAAAAATCGGGTTAACCTATTCCAAAAAATGTAACCGATTAACTAATCGTTTCCGCAGGTTAACCGGTTAACCTCTTGCATCCCTACTGTTAACGACATATTTAAGACGGTAGTTCAATCCAGAGTAGTATTGCATAATATATAATAATCATATAATGTTTAATAGTTAATATTACATGTTTTATAAACGATTGTTTTCTCCGAGACTTGAACTTCAGACCATTGTGATCAAAACAGACCATGGTGACTTACCCAAGTGCAATCTACTATAATACCTCTTTAATATAGTCTTTATTTTAAAAGTAATGTCTTAAATTAAAACGAGTTCGAAATGTCTAAAATATATAACAGTTCAACTAGTTAGATAAATGTATTCTGTTTTCAGCATTGATGTACATATATATGGATAGATTAATACGGAAATAGCTGTAAATGTGAATGACACAGTTTTAAGTAATGAATTATTTTAACTTTATATTTGTTGGTTACACAAACGATGGTATGTGTATGAGTCAAAATCAAATAAATTAATACAAAGCAATCAATTGCACTTCTTACTTTAAAACAATGAATGAATCAATATTCATTTAAATAACAAATTCAAAGTATACAAATCCGATCGGGCCGAACATGCAAATATTGTAACCATGCAGTGTTTGTGACGCTATTCAAATTATTCCGTACCATTTTTAAAATCATGTGTAAATTTACTTATTTTATCATATGAAATGCGATGAATTTGTATGTGTCATGATTGCCTATACAAACTCGTAAAAATATATGATGCTTCTCATACTAACTAACGATCTGAAAGTACATTACATCTTATATAACATACAATGTTTCTGTCATGGCCATTGACAAGTGAATGTAATTGTATCAGCCAAGAAGTAACTAATAATAACCAACCGTACTTAGTCAGTTTACGTGTAGTTTATAAAAATAATAATGCACCGAGAAAACAAAATTTTATAAAACTAGTTCAAATAAGACACAACCCACAGTATAGTATATTGCTGATTTTGGATAGCATTTTTTTAATAATGCATACTTTAACATAGCCATGAACACGGTGATACCAACTGCAAATATACCGTTTTCAGACATGCGTTTTCCATAATACAAACGCCTATCCGTACGTACGATTGAACACAAAACTAACCATTATTGCTCATAAATATTATCAAACAAGCACTATTATTTTCCTGGTAAAATTAACGAAAACTGCTTTCAATTATGATGAATTGCGGATTGACATGTACTTATCATGAATGCAAAAAACCACCAAATGCATTTCAACCATCTACCACATGTTT
This sequence comes from Dreissena rostriformis, assembly GCA_007657795.1. Lineage (NCBI taxonomy): Eukaryota > Metazoa > Mollusca > Bivalvia > Myida > Dreissenidae > Dreissena > Dreissena rostriformis. The sequence goes on from VMBQ01007002.1 coordinate 33,249, forward strand.
TAAAACGTAATTAACTGCAAAATACTAAATTTTGCATCTATGCATTTACAACTTTTATTACATTGAAGACACACCATTTATTTGTTCGGGCACTTCCTAAAACTCCGCCTTGCTCTGTGTCTGTTCTGTTTTAAACTTTAGTGCTAGTGTTTGGTCTTCACTTTAAAACCTTTTATTTTATTCGTTGATCGTTCTTCATTTTGGAAATGCAGTTTTTCTCATCGATACATCTGTTTGTGTTGATTATAGATATAGATTATAGGTTTTGCACTTTCCCATATATTTATAAAGGCTACTTCATGCTGTCTAAAGTAATCATAGTCTTTTGGCGGCAGTGTTTTGGCGGCATGTAACATCAATTCGTGGCATACCAAGACAGTATTGAGCTTTACTCGCATAATTGTACATTTGATTCAGGCCAACACATGCCTGATTGATTAGTCACATGCAAAATATTGATGCATGTTTATTCACGTAATTGCGTCCTTATGATATGTATTGGCACGGTTTCAACACGAGTTAATGGTTCCAGTCATTGACAAAGTCGTCTTTAAGGGCAGCATATGGTAGCTTGTTCGAGATGTACAAAACAGAAAAGAAAAACGCCGAGCTAGTAGAATTTGCTTTATACTATTTAGAATGATCAATGTCAGATAACTAATTATTTCATTTAATTTATACATTCTAATCACACAAACAATTTACACAGATATTTCGCTAATCATATGAGCTTATTTATTTGTCAGTCTTTCTTTAATTTTGCATCCATAACATTATGGCCTATCACGGCTTATTTTTATTAAACAAACAAAGGATTAAATAAGAGCTTTAAATCCAATTTTTCCGAAAACAAGGTTGGGTCGTTCGTGTCTCTGTGCATTGAAACCTACTTCATGTGGTCCTCATAGTTGATGAATTGAATTGATTTATGTTTGTATTCTATGTCGATGTTGTCAGTTGAGTCCGAGGCTTCCCATCGCGAGAACTGCTTGCCTGTCGTGTACCGACCTTTGGACGGCANATAGACCCGAACTTCGGACGCCTCTGGCGCGTGCCTTATTTCGCAGACTGTAAACTACGCATTTTTAAACACTTATCAAATTTGTGATCTTATTGCGAACTTTACTCAAACAAAAGGAATTGAAACATTGTAATTGTGTAAGTAGTTAAAACTAGTAAATGATTGTAAATCCAACTCGGAATTAAAAACATGTTTTCAGAAAAATTACTGAATCAAAGGGAGGACATACACACACTATTCTAAATTTAAATGTTAAATCTTTAATTTCAACTTTAATGTGTAAACACATAAAATAAAATATTTCCTTTTAAATACACTTCCGAAGCATAGTTTTGGTTAGGATGCGATTTGTATCTGTCGCGAGCGAGTGTCAAAATAACAGAGCGTTTCCTCATTTTTTAGCTCACCTAAGCACTCCGTGTTCGCCTTATGTCCGACGTTGTTCGCCCAATATTGGTGAAACTGTCTATGTTTTTCAACAGACAGACATAATTTTCGGAGAAACGTTCATGGTGATATGAAAGGAGATTTTGGCAAGGTATTTCGGTATTTCTAAAGCTGATTTCCCTGGAATTCTATTATTTTATAAAATGGTAAAATCCAAAGACAAAGTAAAGATTCTTAATTATTGTGATACATATTACGAACGCACATCTTTACTAAAACTTATGTAATCGTTTTTTTTTACAAATTGTATGTAGATGTGTAAATGTAAAATAATACGCAAATAATACAGTCCATGACGATTTGGTTTAAAAACANGTCCGACGTTGTTCGCCCAATATTGGTGAAACTGTCTATGTTTTTCAACAGACAGACATAATTTTCGGAGAAACTCTCATGGTGATATGAAAGGAGATTTTGGCAAGATATTTCGGTATTTCTAAAGCTGATTTCCCTGGAATTCCATTATTTTATAAAATGGTAAAATCCAATTACAAAGTATAGATTCTTAATTATTGTGATACATATGACGAACGCACATCTTTACTTAAAACTTATGTAATCGTTTTTTTCTTACAAATTGTATGTAGATGTGTAAATGTAAAATGATACGCAAATAATACAGTCCATGACGATTTGGTTTAAAAACAAATACAGGCAACGTTAACTTTATTGCCATTTAAGGGGCCGTCCAACAGATTTTGGCATGTATTGAAGCTTGTCATTAAATGCTTTAAATGCTTTATATTGACAAATTTAAACATTTGAATTAAAAATCTCCAGTAAAAAAAAAAGGAAAAAAAGTTACCCTAAACAGGGCTCGAACCACTGCCCCTTGAATTACTGGAGTCCTGGAGTAAAAAGCTACCCGCCTAGACCATCAACGCTCATGTTTGTACAGGATGTATTTTTAAGCTATTTAAGCAAGCCTCGTAGTTTCCCAAAATATCGTTTCGCGTCGATACGACGCTTTATCTGTTGGAGGGCCCTCTTAATATTCGTTAAAGTTTAGTTATTTTGAATGGGGCGATATACAAGACATGGTGCTTTGATGTTTTTGAAAATATGTTAAATTAAATTACTCACACCTCAATGTATTCTCCTGAAGCGCTTCTCTTTAGTATCTCAGTACCACGTACGCACTCTCCAACTAGTTTATTGCAAGTTTAAACGCGTTTTAGTTGGCAGTTGTATTTACAAACCAAAATAGCAAAATTATTGATAGACGTTGTTTTAGACACAACAGGTGTACATGTATGACTCAGGTTTGACGAACGTTTTAAAACGTTTGATTCGTAGCATGATTGGCCGAAACATTTTATGAAATTATTTAACAGAAACACCTAAAAGTGATTTCTAAAAGTAATTTTATGACCAAGCCATCAATTTAAATGGATGATTGTAGAATTGGTGATTTTATTAACTGGTTGTAACGGGTTCGAATACAACCATAAATTGGGAATCTGAAGAGAATGACGAAACACTTAACCAACAAAAGAAATATCAAAGTCGATTATAATGGGTTATAATAGCTCATTTAAAAGTACTTAAATAAAATAAAAATAATTTAAATGCAATTCCACATTTAAAAAAATCATGAAACATTATAATATTCGGCGATGTATTTAAGGAGAGGATATTTGTAAACGTGCGGTGGATACAATTGAACTTGAAAATTGCCAAGCCGAACAAAACCCCATTTTAAACCCCGTTCATAAATCGTGTAAAGGCGGAAGTTGCCACGTTCAATGTATTGTTTTCCCATATCTAATGATTATATGCATTATATAACGGTGCAAGATAACTTACTCGTGTTGCAGGACAACTGACTTGCAGTGTTGGACAACATATTGCAATTCGAGACAGTGTCCAGCGATTCAAACAATGGTTTTATAGTAGACATCACATAATCCCCGATAACATCTTTATCAGAGGCAATCTTTGCGTGTCCAAGATAAGATCCACTGCAATGCCATTTTATAAACTATATAATTTATGTATATTATCTTCTTCTATGTTTATTGAAAATGTATAAACGCAATACGTGCATTTTTGCAGTTGACTTATATTTTGTTAATAATTAACATATAATGTTTTGATTGTTGCCATTTGTATTAAAATTAGAATGTCTATGTAAAGATCCATATCTCTATGATTCAATTTTATTTACCATAGTAAGAATGCCGCTTTTTGTTAGATGACAACAATTTGTGTTTTTATGTTGTTGCATGTATACATTACTCAATATACAACCTAATTGCATCAAATGCCTTAAGTTCATTGAGCAACTTTGATCAGTTTCCTGTGCATAACCAGGTGTCGTTTGGGGTGATCAACGGTAAAGAATGTGGATCAAACCCGGTAGTCCCTGAAAGATGACACTGCATGTATATCCATAACACCATTGCCACCTAATTATAGTTCATATATCTTAACAAACAACGTGTACAGTAAATATCAATAAACACTCGAAATCTGAATGGAAATCATGGTCAATGTCAGTGTGTTCCAGTTTTATTGATCAAGCTGCAAATAAGTCAAAATAAAAATTCATAAAAATGCAAAGATTCAGTACATCTTTTACCTCACATTGGCTTTAGACCGTAAAGTATGCCGCCCCTATAATAATAGTGTATACACTTGCATTTCAATCACAATAAAACAGCAATAACAGCAGATAAAATACACAAACTTAAAAGTAATATTAAACTACATGTATATTCATGTTTAACGCCATTCGAAAATACTTATGCGTTTTTCGACGCTATTTTTACCTAACAAAACATTTATGGTTGCTGATGATTGTATTATTGTTCTCTTGTATTGGCGAGTTTGAAGGTCGGCAAAACGACGTGTGGTAAATGCATGTGAAGTCTTGTCGGCCGCTATCGTTGATGGTTGAAGAGGGTAGATACCGGTTTAAAAAAAGATGAGATTGGGTTGCCTGGTGAAATACTCTTGTTGTAAGCTTTGCTTGATTTAGAAACAATTTTGTATCTATTCACATGTTGACATTGGTGCTGCTTCATGTATGCCTGGCATGAGCTGTTGTAGGCGTTCTTGAAGGGACCGAAACATCCCACTTACAGAGGATGGGTGACATGCGAAGTGTGTGCAGGATAATCAAAAATGTTTTTTTGTTTTTCCTATGCATCCATGGTGGGGTTGATGTGCGACTTATGCCATCGAATAGGTTAATTACAGGTTCTGGCCCATTACATGACAAATGCTGCTCGAAATGGTATAACATGGAGTGTAGGAGCAGGTTGGAATTATACCAGCCATATTATGTCAACGTTCGAGCTGACCCCGGCCAGGAACCATCCAAGTGGTCGATTCTTCGACGTTGATATGGGAAGATGAAGAATGAGGGTAATCTCACTCCCGCAGCACAGCAATCATAGTGAAATTGTTTCCTCTGGTTGACGTTACTGAGTTGACCGTCCTCTTACACGCACAAGACCTCTCCAGGGTTGTGCTCCGTCCTAAAGTCGGGTTCATGAATGTTCCAGATATGCTAAGCCGATGCTGATGGCCTCGACGACTTTCTTCAGCTCTGAAATATACGAGTCAATCAGTGCAGCTGATAATCATTTGGTCTATCGCGATCGTGTGGGATAATATAGGTACAAAGCGTTGTGTGTTCAGGTTCTTCCTTTTACTTCAGTAACAATAATAATCATGACGTATATATACAACAACAAATATTGACGTGACGTCAAGGACGTAATACACTTTAGCGCGGCTCGGCAAATAACGTTACGTTACATTCTCAACATTCTGGGGGCCGCGAAAAGTGACAATTATTAACAATCAGATGATATAGAGGATGTTTGTTGGATTCTGTGGATTATCGATTTTAATTCACGAGTTATCATAGAAATTAATATTTTCACGAGTAGCTGCGCCACTCGTGAAAATATATATTTTCTATGATCACGAGTGGATTAAAATCGATAATCCACCGAATCCAACAAATTTTCTTTTTATTTCATGCTTTTTTCACAGTTTATATACATTGTTAAAGAGTTTAACTAAAGAATGTCGTTGGGATAATGACGTCATTTCGTCAAAATAATGACGTCATTTCACAGTAAACAGTGAAAATTATCGATAATTTTCACTGATAATTTTCATTGTTTGAAACAGTGAAATTATCAGTTTTAATTCACTGATATTTCTCTATAAACCACCGGAAAGCATTATATAAAATATGTATCAAATACATACTATACATACACAAATATGAATATCAAATGTGTATCACTCAGTTTCTGAATCACGATTTCTTAACTGTCTGTTTCAGTATTTCAATCACAATTGCGCGTTAAACTTTTAATACTTAAATGGTCTCTTTTAACATCACTGACTGTCTCTAATGGATATAGTTTCACTATTGGTCTATTGGTTATTCCATGTTTCGTCTGTATCTTCGCGGCACGGACTGAACCATCATTTCCGGTCATCAGCTCCAGGACTACAGCAAGTTTCCAACGGATACGTGGTCCCTCATCGTATATCTGCACGACATCTCCGACCCGAATGCGTTTCTCGTTAGAGCCTGTTGTTGTGTGGAACTCTCTTAAGGCAGTTAAGTACTCCGACTTCCAACGTCTCCAGAACTGTTCAATGATGTCTGACTGCTGCTTAGCTCGATTGGTAAGTGTCGTCTGGTCACTTTGAATTTGCGTGATATCTTCGTCTGGTAAATGTGTGTGATGCGGAAGTGACGTCATATTGCGGCCGAAAAGTAGATGTGACGGCATAACGGCTCCAAGTCGTCGATGTTGGATGATACGTGCGTTAGCGGTCTATCGTTGATAACAGCTTCAATCTCTGTCACTATCGTCTGCAACGTTTCCATGGACACGTATCGTCTTCCGAGGATCTTCTTTAGAGACGTGTTTGTAAGTCCGATGAGACGTTCCGAAAAACCACCGCACCATGGTGCACGTTTGGGAATAAATCGCCACTTTGTTCCCTTTCTGCTGAGTTCTTCTTGAACGACTTGGGAGTTGAATAGCTTCTTTAGGTGATTAGCAGCAGCAATATAAGTCGTAGGATTGTCTGATATCATCACCGTGGGCAACGACTTCTGGCTGGCAAATCTACGGAACGCTTGAAGGAACGAGTCGGTTGATAGGTCTGGTACAATTTTCAAATGGACGGCTCTTGTTGATGCGCATGTTAAAAGGCAGATGTAGCATTTCGTTTCACTTCCGGTAGCGTTCTTTACAAATAATGCGCCCGTAAAATCTACATCTGTGACGCTGAATGGCGGGGCTTCGCTGACTCTTACTTTGGGGAGGGGAGGTGGGTCTGGTGCTGCATAGGGTCTTCCGGTTACTCTGGTACACTATACACACGTCCTCAGTAACGATCTTTCACACTGGCGGATGGATGGTATCCAGTACTTCTGTCTCATCTGTGTAATGGTCCTGTTAACTCCGGAATGAAGTTGGTTTTTGTGGACATCGAACACAATCAATTTGGTCCGGACATGTTTCTTTGGTAAGAGGTAGGGGAATTTGACATCTTACTCTATGGGGGCGGTATGAATTCTATCACCACAACGAAGTAATCCTTGCTGGTCCAGGTACAGTCTTAGTTGTTTAACTAGCGGTAAACGGGTACTGTTTGATTGAATATTTTCTACTTCATCTTTGAAGTTGGTTGTTTGACACGATCTCAGCCATTTAACTTCTGCCTCGTTTAGTTCTGTTGCTGACAAGCTGTTGGTAAGTCTTTCATCTCTTGGTCTTCTGCAGTTGTGGATGAATCTGTGTAAATAAGCGGTGACACGAAGTAGTTTCAGGTAAGTACTGTACTTCTCTCTATGTTGATGGCTCTATGGACGCCCGTGATCTCCGTGAAATTTAACGTTACCACATTTGTCGTCTGCTGCGAACTCGTGTCTTCACTTTCGGATGTCGTCTGCAAAATTGACTGGTCGTATTTCCAAGTAGGCCATTCTCTTGAGTGAAGTAACCATGTCGGACCGGTGTTCCATAACTGGTTGTCAAGGTAGGTATCTGCTGATACACCACGTGTCAGTAAATCTGCTGGGTTGTCATGAGTGGGGCAATATCTCCATGGTGCTTGATCTGTCAGCTGGTGGATTTCGTCTACTCGGTTTCGGACAAAGCGTTTCAATGATTTGGATGTAGTTAGCCAGTGGAGTACAATTTGGCTGTCTGACCAAAATGTCACTTTCTGTCGGGGTAGGGACTCTTGTAGGTGGGATGAAAGTCTGGCTCCAATCCATGCTGCCATCAGTTCAAGTTGGGGTAGGGTTAATGTCTTTAGTGGCGCTACTCTGTTCTTTGCCATTACCAGTTTAGATTGTGATTGGTCGCAAATGTAGGCTTCTGCTCCGTAGGATTTGATGCTTGCATCTACACAGATATGAAGGCTGGTTCCACTGTTCACTGAGGGTAAAAAATGTCGGAAAAACTTCTGTAGCTCTGTTGAGGGATTCAACTAGCTGGTTCAAAGTCTCGCATATATGATCGGGTAAAGCGGTATCCCAGTCATATTCTGCTTTCCATAATTCTTGAAGTAGGATCTTTGCACTGACGGGCACGGGGCTAAGTAGACCAAGGGGATTATAGATATGGGATGAGTATTTTAGAATGGTTCTCTTTGTGACGACATCTAGGATTGGGATATTTCTCTCAGCAAATGACATTTCATCCTTGACCGGGTTTCATCTCATTCCAAGTATCTTAATTACTTCGTCCGTATCTAGCACATTCTCTTCTTTTGCACGGGATCTAAGTGTTTCACTGTTGGAGGTCCATGAACGGAGATTCATACCTGCGCTGGACATCAAACTTCGGGACCATGTGAAGTAGGTAAGTAGATCTGACTCTTTCTCGAAGCTTGAAAGTACATTGTCCACGTATATATCTTTCTCGATGACCTTGGCTGCGGGCACGTGCTTGTTTATTTCAAGATGTTTCAAAATGGTCGCACTAAGCATAAATGGTGAGCAGGTGGCAACAAATAACACGGACTTGAAACGGTAAGTTTGTAATGGGCTGTTGGGGTTTGTAGTATCGCTTGTCCACCGGGTAGCGTCTCGGTCTCCTTCATTCAGTGTGGCCATACCACGTGGTTCTTGATGTCATTTTGGCTAGCACGTCAAGTAAAAAAATGTAAACATTGCCTCCGCTTAGAAACTTCAAATCCACGTTAGTATCTTATTATTTACTCTTTTTTGACGAAATAAAGCGCAGGCTAAGGGTAAATTTGAGCACTACTCTCGGTTATATAAATATCTGACACCAGATGAGTAGTTTCGTCTATCATTCGAGGCAAATTCCTAGATTTTACGTTACAATGTACGCAAGCACGACAAGCACATTTAAATCTGCCAAAATATCCGTTTTATATTCCTTTTTCAAGTGCACTAATATATGCGGACGTAAATAATTCCATAAACAATGTGGTTTCTCCGAAAAAAATATCTTAAAACACCTTCTAATGACATTTCTAATGTACACCAACAATTTGGCTAACACGACAAGCAACGAAATTCAATGCAAGCACGACAAGTCGATATTCGGCTACAACGATTGGTAGTTATAAGTGTAGAATTGGTAACTTCTATGTTGTCAAACTATAAACTTCAATTTATTTTAATGTGTGTGTCCCTTGTATAGTTCGTGTCCATTTACTGTCTTTGTGAGATTCTGTGCCCTGTACGTCCTGTATGTGTGTGCGTTCAGCCATGTATAATGTAGGCAATGTTTATATTTTTTACTTGACGTGCTAGCCAAAATGACGTCACGAACCACGTGGTATGGCCACACTGTCATTTAATCCGACATGAAGGAAGGCTTTTTCAATGTCTGTTAATAATATTAAAAAATATATTATTGAAGCAAAATTACTAAGCATTGGCTACGACATAGTTTTTATTGTTTACATATTCATGCGAGAATAAGTTCCTCACTTGACGGTCTCTGACTACCGTTTCGCGGACTTTGTCAACCAACTTGGTTGCCATTTATAATAGTTTTACTTTGAACTATAATCTAAACCGATAAAAATAAGTCAGTGGAACTTTAATTTTCCGTATTTTCTCTTGATTGTTAGATGATAGTGCTAATTTAATTTAACTCTACATGCAACATCCATATAGAAGTAGAGAAGCTTAATTGTTTTCTAATTGAAGACGCAGTCACAAAATCCATATACGAATTACAAAGTACAAATCTGTCTCTTGTAAAAAAAAACAACAACAACAAAAAGCTAATTTTGTTTCCTTCTCCAACTCATTAAATATAAAGTTTTGTCTGGTAGGTTGGAAAAACCTTTATTTTAAGACCTATACATTTGTATAAAATTAACAATGAGCTATCTGATTTTTTTAGGATATAAGTTATATGTTTTAACAGCAAAGACTAAACCAAACATATTGAGGTATTGTAAAATTTATTATAATACACTGTTCCTAAGTGTTAGCATATTTTAAAACGATAACAATATATAAATTAAAAAATATGTCTGCATTGTGCTTGACACAGGTCGCCTCTTCAAACCTTCATGTCTTTTGATTTCTTACTCAATGGTCCCATCCTTTGCCCATTTCGAGCGCCAACGTTTTGAAGTTCACCCACAAGAAATTAAAGCGGGGAATCACGTGGTCAGATTTGAGAACAAATGGCCGCCGATGCCTCGATTAGATGGAGAAATCGAGTCTTCGAACAGGTACATCTACCTTATTACTTGATGACTACTTTACTTGATGATGCCTATCATAGAGCCAGCCGGAAGCGGTTTCAGCGAGTATCAACCGTTTTCCTCTGGTTGGTCTGAGTGTGGAGATAACTCATGGAATATTTAGCGATTTCGTGAACCGTCAATTGACATTGAACACGGACTAACACTAATACCACTGTTTTCACACTAATTAGCACTGTTTAAGTACCAGTTGTTCATGTTGACGCATTTTGGTTGACAAAAAAATGGATAAATCGATTGCTTATGGCGTTATTTTTAAGGTAAAGTTGAGTTTCGTTTGGTTTTGACGATTGATATTGAGCACGCACATGGCCCTTATACACGGTCAACTTCTTGAACAACCTGATATTGAGCACGCACTTGTCAAGGAATACCGTTTTCTCCGCCCAATAAGTCTAAAGCAACCTCGCATTGGCATGTTCTGGTACATGTAGCGATACATATCTATTGTAAAGGCACTGTAAATGTTAGTTAGTATACGAAATTGGTTATCTGGATCATCAAAATTTTATTTTCAATAGGAATTGTATTGCTAACCTGTTTCGGTGTAGATGCTTTTTGTTATTGCTCGCGAGTATTTGAAAATGTTGTTTTTCCTCCAGACAGTTTTATTAAGATTGTTTTTGGATTGCTGTTTTTTGCTTGAAGAAATCCCTTCAGGATAGTGTCATTCAAGCGCATGTTCAATTTTTTTCAGAACAATTTCTCATGCTAAAGGGACAAGTACATTCAAACACAGGCTAACATTTTACCCGATTACTATACAGTTTGTGACCAGAACATGAAGTATGAATATGATTTGGCATGGGAATGTATATCAACAACTTGAAAATGCATTTTATTTCCTACATATTGTGTACTGTGTTTTAAGCTTTCGGAGATCAATTCATCAAGTATTTTTGTAAAAAAGTATATTTTTCGTGTGAATATACTTAACACATTTGATGATGTAGATAAGTAGCATGTTTTTTTTTAGTTTCAGTTTCAAATTAAGTTCACAATACTCAATCAATGAAACCTCTTATCTTCAATATACCTCATCAATTATATCAACCCAACTTCTCTTTAATCAAAGCAGTATTCTATTCAATTACTAATCCCTTATATCTATTGTCTATTCAACTGTATCAAAACCAATAATCAGTTTCATCAATTTCAATATTTCAATATACCAGATTCACTGTAGGTATTAATTCAGTAAATGTTTTTCACTCTATTGCACACTAATGAAAAATGAAAAATCAATGTCTTTCTATAATGAATATTTATTATGTATACCGGTATACCAAATTTAATTTAATCACACAGTTTACTAAGTATTTTAATATCAGTTATATTTCAAAATACACAAGCGTGGACACAGAATATCTTCAAATGCAAACTAATGATTTAATTTGCTTACTTCAAAAATTTACTTTTACCAACTGCTTTACGAAGTAACAAAGTAATAGCAATGATATGCTTTATAAAGAAATGTACTTTACTCTAACCAATCAAAGCCTATCTTTAATAGAAAATAACCTTTATTTTAAATAATCAAGATCTGCTTTACAAAAACTATTTGAAACAAACAACTGACTTGCTTTACAAAACCAATATTCTATCAACTTAGAATACCAAAGGACTAATAATAAAGAAAATTTATCTTTAAATTCGTGTTGACGATACGAATAAGACGACTGACTCACATTTATTAACGAATAGAACAATTAATTTATTCTAATGTTTGAAGGTTGAATTGACAGGCAATTCGGGGGTTTGTATGTAACGATTTCTGTGTCCGTCATCTTTCTGACGATACCGCACAGTATCAGGCGAAGGCTTTGCTGATGATAGGAACCTGAAATACAGGTCAATCTTGATTAAGTGAATCTTCCGGAAAATAAAACATGAGCCTGTCCAGCGAGTTGAATACTCCATTACACAATCAACGAGTGCGATACAACCCATCAGGATACCCCAGTCATGTATTATTGACAATATGTATTTCATCTTGAAATATTCAAACGCGTCCTCGCGTCTTTTGAAAACATTATTAATTTCTGTCTAATGGAAACCCAACTACAAATACTTCGTATTAAATAATATGTTTTTAAATAAAATAACCAGATGACTAAACTATCACAAACATTTACGGAAAGCGCGGTTCATAGAGTATTAAAGTGAGCGTATATGTGTGCACCTTTTTAGTTAAATACTTTATATATTGTTACGTACCAGCAAGCAGGTAGTCTTTATTTACTTCCAGTGTAACCCCACACAAAGAGCCGTTCGTGGGTGTGTAAACTAGGGCGGCAAGGTTTCCAGTGTTACCCTGAGAAAAAGGAACAAAATTGACGATAACTTCTAGCTGGATAATATGTAACCTAGATTACAGAAACTACCCAGTAGTAAGGCTTGTTTTATGATTCCGTAAAAAGCACTTGATCTCTTTACAGTAGCTATGAAGCAGCGTTTCTCGTTTTTTTTTAAACAAGTGTTGTTTTTGGCAGTTTTTTTTTACTGACAAAGCAATAACATGTGCCTTCCCGATCAGTAGCTCAGAAAGTTAAGTTTTGTATAAAACAACACTTATTATTGCTTAATTAGGAATTAAGCGGGATTAAGCGACATTTAAATGGCGTTTTATCAAGGGTTCTGCATTACGATACTTATATAACGAACCGTTTTCCTTGCGTGCACGACAATAATCTGAACATACGCCACCAATTATATAAACTTTCTCACCTTTAAGCTCTGTTGAACAACAACAAAGTAAATGCGTGTATCACCGACAACTGTAGATGACACGACCCGGCCAATCATTGCTGAAATAAAGCACGGTGTATTTCATTAAAGTTGCTACTTCGCAAATATATATGAGCCTAACTCTGTGAAAAGGGGGTTTAATGCTTGTGCGTACAGTGTCTTCCCGCATTAGCCTGTGCAGTCCGCACAGCCTAATCAGGGACGACACTTTCCGCCTTAACTGGATTTTTGCTACGAAGAGACTTCTTTTAAACGAAAAATACAATTAAAGCGGAAAGTGTCGTCAATGATTAGCCTGTGCGGACTGCACCGGATAATCTGGGACGTCACTTAACGCACATGCATTAAACCCCCTTTTCACAGAGTGAGGCTCAATTATATTCGGTTTATATAATATACTAATAGTATATCGAACTTAATGACTCTTTGGAGAAATCCCTGTTTAACACATGGATGCAAATTGGCTAATTCTACTACTTGACCTCTAAATAAATTGTGCACATTCGCATAAAAGACCGATTTGTATCATGTCAATCATAAAAACAGACGGAACACGTCTTGTAGTTTGTATAACTTTAAAATGGTTCAGTAAAAAGGTTCTGTGTGAAAGTGGGTTGAATTGATAACCTATCGGCATAGCTCATTACTTTAAAGTACTTGCACATGTTATATTAAGTATTATTAGCAACTTGAATTATGAACATATTTCAAAAGAGTAACACAATAGTTAAAGTCAATATCGAAGATGCTAAAAGATCTCAATTTATTTTAACGTCGAAGTGTTAAATAGCATACCCCATTCGGCTCTACAATAGCGGTCACTTTCTTTCACAATTCCGCATCGACATGCTTCTCCGTAACAAAACAATCCAGCCGACAAAAACAACAAAACGCACGCAATATTCATATTAACACAACAGAGTGAATAAAATCAACAAGTTTACTGAGTGGCGGTATCAATATTGAAATGAAATTAATGCTGAATGTTTATTTATGCAAATTATCGCGGATGAGGCGAGCAAAGTGTACGCGATACAACCAATTAAGTTTTTTTTTCTTTGCGGTTTATGTAAAACAACATCTTACTCCGGATGCGGCGATATAATTGTACGTGACACACCCAATAAGATTGATAAGATTGTTTTTCTTTGCGGTTGATGTAAAACAACATCTTACCATAGCTTAAAGTTCGCAATTGGATGCGCTCTGGTATACAACTTTCAACGTCATGTGTATTTCATTTCAAAACGATAATGTTTAACGCTAATATGAAAACGAATATCCGGTTTTGCGCAGTATAAAAAATGACATAGTCTGGAATGGCTATGTATAATACTATATTATTCATATGTAGAAAATTTCACTAATGCTAAATGTCACACTTGATGTAACATGTCGCAAGGCTGACGCTATATGTTGGAATCAACGCTATCGCATAACATCTTGGCACTATATGTCGCATCTGTTACACGGACTGTCACAACAAAAAAGTACTGTCATTCTTGATTTCACTTTATCATTACCTATGCAAACCCTATCGAAATAAAGTACGTTGTGGTTATACCGATTCCGACATGTCAATGAAGTGTGTGGTCGTTTGATTCGGGTTTGTGACAAGTCAGTATTATATTTCATACACACACAAAATATCTGAAAAATATGACACCTTAGGTGTGCTGGTTTATTAGTGATTTATATTATCGCAAGCTAACTGGACGTAAAGAAAACAAATATTGAAAGTCGTTTAAATTAATTTTAAACCACAATAAGAGGACTATTTGTATGTGTCCGTTGATTTTTCTGTGACACGGTTAATAACTTTAACCGCCATAGTCGGCAGAAAACAATTGCATTATAAAACGTTGTATTTTTACCAAACCTCAAATATTGTATTCACATAACGATTAAAAAGTATATGGGATTTAAAATTATTTAGGTGAATTTCAATATAGAATATACCTGCATAAAAGCATAAATAACTACTATGTTTGTTCAATTACATAAACACATCATGAACTAAGTAAATTAAATGAAACATGTTATATGGTGAACATTGTCATCATTTGACTAAGATTCTAACATCTTTTCATTAAGTATCCATTCAAAAATACGTATAAGTAGATTGATTTGCGTTGATTGCTAACCCAAATAAAATGAGAACTGTTATCTACAATTTACAAAGCGTTGATGCTGCTACATAGAGCAGCAATTCGTTCCGACATTCTACAATACAGATGAGACATATATTGCATATGCGCAAATAAATTCGTTTTATTATCTGTAAAGTTTGCAATGTTCGATGTAAATTTTCACTTTGAGCAAGCTACTTTCCAATAAAGCAGCATACACGGTCGCATGGATAAGGCCACAGTCTTCAAAAAAACGTCATTAACAAACTACCAAGTGTTATTACTAACCTTAGAAATAACACACCGTCATTTATTAGTATGGGGGCTGCAAATTTGATTGCAAATTAAAACCATGTTAATTGAAACTATTTCTTATTTGTATAATTTTAATTTGATATATTTCCATGGCGCTACGCACATTAAAAAACAACAACAACAATTTATGTAACTGTTGCAGTGATACATTTCGTAAAGTACCTTAATTATAGGATCAAGCCCCTCATTTCATTAATTGCGACACAAGTTACACAACAGCTGGTTGTTATTAACAGAACTTGACGGTGCATCGCGCCCTTTTCGACGAGTTATTGTTAGTGATTCTAAATATCCAGTCCGGAGACATTACAAATACGGTAAACCAAATTATATTGTTGTTTCGGATGCTTATCTACCAATAACATGGTCTCTGTTATAAAACAAATACCTTTCTTGATGTTATTTTAATATATTTGGATATATATCATGTAATTTCCATCTTTTTACAGATCTCTTTTTTATATTAAAAATATAACTGATGCACACAAAATACCAGTATTTCCAATAATTGTGCTTATATGGCTTAAATCGTTAGTCTCCGATTATCAGAAAAAAACATGTAATTTGTGGACCACCAGGCATTAAGTCGAGTAAATAAGATTGTCAAAAATGTATATCTTGCACATGTGTTGGCAAATGATTAATTCACATTCAACTTTAAAGAGACTACGTTTTTGAAACGCATCAAAAAGGAAAATTAAATTAAAAATCTGTAATTGGCATATTTATAAGGAACTGAAATTGAAAACATTAACAATTAATCATTTACGGTGGCACGGAATAGACAACTGAAACATATAAACAAAATAACGTTATCACGTATGAGATTTTAACGTTCGCGCTTGTAGAAAAAATATTTCGAATGTTGACTCCATGCCACCATTATAATTATATAGCGAATTACGAAATGCATTCGTAGTTAAAGATCTAGTCATAATATGAGATTAACTGTTAGTCCATTTTCCTTTTTTACATTCTGACATCCTAAATTTCAGAATGTTTTTTTTGTAACATAAGTTATTTTTTTACGAAGCATTAGACCAATTCTTGCTTATGTTGTTGTTGTTGTATCATAAATGTTTCCTAATATTTGTTATCAAACATTCTTTATTGTGTTACATCTTTTTTACTATCATGAATAGAACAGAACCGAACAAACAGTTCATTAGACTTATGCATAAGTACAACGTCTCAAATGCATATAATCATAAATAAAGTAATGTCACGTGTCAGTATACTATAGTAAGTAACGAAATCAATAATACAATATATATATATATATGTATGTAAATTCATTGAAATTTTGAAACACAGCGCTTTTGAAAAGAAGAAACATACTGATTTTAAAGGCAGTAAGGACTAACTATTACATTTCATTTATTATGGTATAAAACAAAAAAAAAATCATGTAACATGTACACGTCTATTTTTATACATCATATGCATTGCTATGCATGATAATTACGATAATCTAATATGTCGACGACATGTGCAGTTAAGA
The DNA here is from genome assembly GCA_007657795.1 of Dreissena rostriformis. Taxonomy (NCBI): domain Eukaryota; kingdom Metazoa; phylum Mollusca; class Bivalvia; order Myida; family Dreissenidae; genus Dreissena; species Dreissena rostriformis. Next base: position 50,155 of record VMBQ01007002.1, read on the forward strand.
TCATTCCCCTAAAGGTAACAAGTTAAGTATGCAAAGATGTGTGCTTCACTGACTAATTCGCTGCATGAGATGTATATATCTACACGTGTTGCATGCCTATCGTTCCTCTGCGCAAAGGTTTCCAGAATGGCCGACGTATATTTGATGATAACCGTTTTGGCAGGATTGCTATGTTACGGTGAAGCTTGTCNGGCGGCCAATATGGCCGCCACGTCAAGAAAGTTCAACTTCTCTCGTCAATGGCTAAACGTGGACTGTTCTCTCTACCCAAAAATGAAAATTCAGAGATGACAAATCTGGCTTGGTACAATTTTGATTGGTCATAACAAAACTAATGCTACGCCCCTATTAAGGCAAAGATAACACATCCGGCCATTTACAATTTTGATTGGTTGCTAATGCTCCGTCCCTATGTAGGCAGGAAGTAGACAGATGTTATAATCAATTATATAAACTTCATTACATGAACTACATTGGGGAAATCATATCAACAGATGTTCCCGATAATTGAACTATATTGGAGAAATGAAACCATACTTGCATAATCAATTATTCAAACTTGATCACATATCCTATGCGAACTGACCTCTGTTTTGTTAATTTCTAAATACCTGCAACATACACAAGCTACGTTACAACTTGATGATAACTTTCTTGGCAGGTTTGATATGTTACGGTGAAGCTTGTCGATGTGTCACCGGAGACGAAACAAACCTGTATTGTAGAGCTGAGTTCGGTATGTGTTTTAGTAAACATTTTCTGTATCTTAGTAAGTTTTATTTTAGTTAAGTAATAATCGAAATTTAGACGCCTCAAAGCAAATTTGTTACGAGCTATACATCGCTTATTGTAATT
>VMBQ01007003.1:20267-51234 GCA_007657795.1 Dreissena rostriformis
ATTTTAAAATCATTTAGCACATTTGTTCACCATCATTGGACGGTGTGTCGCGCGAAATAATTACGTCGATATCTCCAAGGTCAAGGTCACACTTTGAGTTCAAAGGTCAATCTTTTTTCTTTTTTTTTTTGGTTTGAAGGTCAAAAATGGCCATAAATGGACTTTTTTCAACTGAAAACCTGGTTTTGTGACAATTTTGTCCCTTGTTTTAGTTATTTAATTACATCTAACAAAGCATATAACTATAATGTATATGATTTTGTTTTTTTCTAATTTGAATTATTATAAAGAGTTATTAAATTAGTTTCTCCCAAATCAGTGGACTTTGCGCGCGAAAAAAATCCAAATCCCTAAAATGCATTTTTCCCCAAAATGGCCAGGAAAAGGATTGGAGTCAATTTATCCCTTCATTCGCTGCCTGCGTGGAAAGACTGTTTTGCCTGATGAACAGTCTCTGCACACCAGGAACAAACTCAAGGAGGGAACACTGGATAGCCTGGGCCATAACTATGTCATTCATTGTGAGATTTTAAAATTACTAGGTGCATTTGTTCACAATCATTAGACAGTGTGTCATGCGAAAGAATTACGTCGATATCTCCAAGGTCAAGGTCAGACTTGGGGTTCAAAAGTAAAAAATGGCCATAAATGAGCTTATCCGGGCCATAACTATGTCGTTCATTGTGAGATTTTAAAATCATTTCGCAAATTTGTTCACCATCACTGGACAATGTGTCATGCGAAAGAATGACGTTGATACAATGTATCTGCAACGTACAGGTCACACTTTGAGTTCAAAGGTAAAAAATGGCCATAAATGATCATGTCCGGGCCATCTATGTCATACGAAGCATATCATGTGTGCTTTTCAATAAGCGTCTTTGCGGCAGTTGATTTAAGTGTCTAGATAACAGCGAGTGTCTGTCATTTAACAATCGTGATACATCTACTATCTCAGGAATTCTCTGCTGATTTAAGCACTAAATCATCTGCTGATCTAGAGTGGTCATTAACACTAACAGGGTTGTGATTTTTCCGTGAATTTCCGCGGATTGGGTTGTCTCCGGGGTCATTTCTGAGATTCGCGTAAATTTGTTTTAAAAAATTATTGGGGTAGGGGGGTCTCTACCGATAATGGCCCGAAATATCCGCCGCTCGCGAAACCTCTCTGCATATTACACTGGCGGATTCTGGCTAAGATTTTTGTAACCAGCAATGTCATTGGCTGTCGTTTCCCAATCTTCCAATTTAAATCGGTCTTTTAAAATGCATTTGGTTTTTCTTTGCCTATTTGTGTGCAAATGGCGCCGTTGTTAACGCTAACATGATGTTTATTGAAAGAACGATCGAATCTCACAAAATTTCGGAGATTCGCACATTATCGAAAAACTAATTTAAACAGGAATGGTTAGAAACAACAGTGGATATAAATAAGAAAGCAATACAACTTTCTGAATGGGTACGGAAGATCAACGGTCATGGTATGGCAAAGTGTATTTCCATGTGAAAAAATCTTGAACTACGCCTACAGATCCCGTACCGTAGTTAAGTGTCTTTAGTTGAACACATTAACTGTGTTGACCATATTTCGAAGGTAAAACGAAAGCTTGCCGTCATCATTCACAGGGATCGGAGCACACATTTTTTGTCGCAATTAATACTGTTAACCTTGCATGCTATGATAAATTTTGTGAAAATAAAAAGGGTTTCATAAATAAATCTTGTAATGAAGTTTAAGAAGGTGTTTTTTTTTAATGTATGATTTAAGGTTTGTCATTGTATTATGCACGTGATTCGCGTAACAAAAATCCGTCGACACAATTTTCCTCCCCTCGGACTTCACCTCAATCACACCCCTGACTAAATAACCATCTGGATGATCTTGAACATTGTGGTCACAATATACTTAATAATTCCCAGATATAATTCAATGTAAAAGCGACAACTTTAAGCAAAATAAATGCAACATTTTGCACATAGAAACCCCAATCACCATACCTTTTCTTAAAAGGCATTCTAGGCTGAATCGATTTAAGCAATATAAGATAAGATATGTTATGTTTGGTATCCGGACTTTCGTTCCCACGGACAATCGTTCCTATTCCCATTCGTTCCTACGTTGTTTTGACTACCCGGACATTCGTTCATAAGTTACTTTAAAAACCCAGACAATCGTTCCAATATTATTTTGACAGACCGGATATTCGTTCCTATATAATTTTCACACACCAGACATTTGTTTCTACATAATTTTTACACCCGGACATTGGTTCCTACAATTAACTGTGAAAACAATAGGTACATGTATACTTTAGTATACAATTATGGGCCAATCCTTCAAATTCACTTCCAACATTGAACTTCTAACGAACGAATGTGGTCATTCTATGCTATAATTTGTACGCCAAGAAACACACATTTAAGTAAACGATACTGTGGCTATGCAGTTAAAGTCGCCCTGATCTCTGAAAGGTTTCGCTAATTACATCTCTCAGTGAAAGTCCATATATTTGAATAATTTCTAACGTTAATGACATTAAGCATGAGCTCGTGCTCACTAAAAATTCTTTAAACTGTATAAAAAAAGGATAACAATATGAAAAATATCACACTATTTCAATAATGACACATTAAAAATACTGGTTAAAAAATTGCACAGCGAGTGTCGTACTGATTTGGATAAAATTTGATAATAATGTCTAGGATATAGCAATAATGTAGAAACCACTGTCCGGGATGTCAATATAATGTAGGATCGAATCTCCGGGCCTTCAAAATAACGTAGAAACAAATTTCTGGGTTGTTAAAATAATGTAGAAACCATTGTCCGGATTGTCAAAATAATATAGGATCAAAATGTCCGGGTTGTCAAAACAACGTACTGGAACGAATAGGTGCCTATGTCAAAATAAGGGTAGGAACGATTGTCAGTGGGAGTGAATGTCCGGCATTCTTTTCAAACCAAGACACAAATCAATATAGTCTCTGTCCCATGTCAGTGTATAGGGACATTTATGTGAATCTTATAAGATGAAACACTTTGCAATACAGAATCCAAGAAAAATGAAACTGTCTTGTATTTTGGAGTCTGATTTGAGCAATGGAGACACGTTTTAGGGAATCTTATGATATATGACCATTCATTGTACACTGACTTCTTGCCCCCCCCCNATTTGTACTTTTGAACAAAAGTATTTCCTTTTTGCCTCCTCAGAAAAAAAGGTATTTTTTATTTATTTTTTTTAAATCACCAGAGATCAAAAATTGAAGCAGGCATCATAATTTACATGTGGCAGGGCCTGTGAAACTAAAAAATATGTTTTTAAGACTTATCTTGGAAAAGTATGAGTAGGTTAAATAACCATTTATGATACCATGACTGAAATACTGCTGAATGCGGTGTAAGATGCAAATAAACTATAACAAATATGTGTGTGTGTGTGTCAAAAGATACAAACAATTGCATAAAAAAAAGATATTATGTGCCTGAATTAAAACAACTGATGTCGTCTGGTACATTTCAGAGATGGCTCTGCGTTAAAAGAGTGTCCAAGGCAGAATTGCATGGATGAAGATGACAACACGCAGAGAAGTATCATAAAAAAAGATGAGGTAATTACGCAATATTTATGGTATGGATGCTTTTTTGGACTTTAAGATAAGAATAATTTTCTTTATCAAGGTCTAAGAATTAGATAAAAATAAAACATGCATTTTTTTTATTTTTATTTTCATTTTTATGTCCCCCATCTATACTGTGGGACATATTGTTTTTGCCTTGTCTGTTTGTTGGTTTGTTTGTTTGCACAAACTTTAACATTGGCCATAACTTTTGCAATATTAAAGATAGCAACTTGATATTTGGCATGCATGTGAATCTCATGGAGCTGCACATTTTGAGTGGTGAAAGGTCAAGGTCATCCTTCAAGGTCAAGCGTCAAATATATGGGTCAAAATCATAACTTTTGCAAAATTAAAGATAGCAACTTCATATTTGGCATGCATGTGTATCTCATGGAGCTGCACATTTTGGGTGGTGAAAGGTCAAGGTCATCCTTCGAGGTCAAATATATGGGTCAAAATTGCTCAAAAGGGGACATTGTGCATTGTGTTTCACAAACACATCTTGTTTTTCTTAAAACACCTATAATATCTACAATACATGTTGTATAACCATTTAAATCACAACAGACAAGCAACTTATTATAAATATCTTTTTTGATGATGTTCTTTATAATCGGAAGATTTTATTTGTGGCATGCCATTGCAGATATGGAAATAAATAGGGGCCCACTAGCCAATTGTCCCTTAAATGTGTGCGAGCCCATAGATTTTAAGCAAAAACTCCTTTATCACTGTACAAAAAGTTTCGTAAGGACGAGTAGCGGCATCCATGGCCAAAATGTTAGTTTCTAACGGCCGCATGTTATTTTTGTAGATTTTCCCGGACAATGCTATAAAGCGGGAGATCAACCGCATGAAAGTACGTTGTATCAACAAAGACTGTAAATGGAATGGAAAGTTCAAGGAATATGAGGTAAGTCATGTTTATTATTGTATTTTTATTTTTCAGTTAAACAAAAAACAAAATATACATGTTGAACATTTTGTTGCAACAGATCGACTGCACTTGGTACATTTATGGTGGTACTAATAATATTTGAACGAAGTTGTTTTAAACTTTGTAAAATCCAAGTTATATTTAATGATATTTTGAAGAACTATTCTGGTTTCAATTAACTTTTGTTCTTAAAAACAAATAATTTATGTGATTTTTTTTTTGAAGTCAATAATATTTTACACTAATTTTCCTTACCTTGTTATCCCCCGCCAGAGGCGGAGGGATATTTTTTTGGCGTGTCCGTCCGGCTGTCCGTCCGTCCGGCACTTTTGTGTCCGGAGCGATATCTTGGAAGTGCTTTGGCCGATTTCATTGAAACTTTGTACGAGTATATATACGCATAAGAGGATGATGCACGCCAAATGGCATTGTACACCATCTGTTAAAAACAGAGTTATGGCCCTTTATATCTTGAAAAAATGCTTTTTACTATAGGCACTTTTGTGTCCGGAGCCATATCTTGGAAGTGCTTTGGCGGATTTCATTGAAACTTGGTATNCATAGAGAAGTTCAGTATCAATTAGAAGTGAATTGGTGTAGAAATGAAGAAGTTATAGTAAAGGCAATTTTGGGTGGGTGTGACCTATGTGGGCAGGGTGCCCCAGGGTTGGTAATGGGGCCATGCATAGTTGAGATTGACTGTATTGTCATAAGAGAAGTTCAGTATCAATTTGAAGTGAATCGGTGTAGAAATGAAGAAATTATAGTAAAGGCAATTTTAGGACAGAATCGGACCAACTGTTTGGGATTTTCAATCGGTCTTTCATGACCCCAATCGGTCTAGGACCGACAAAACCGAATAAAATATGATCCCTGATTATATGTATTGATTGATGTTTTTGTTCAATTTGGTATTGTATTACTTGTTTCTTCGATTCACTTAATTATGGTGACAGGTCAATTATTTAAATGTTTAGCTGAATGATAATCAATAAGTTTTAACTGTGTAGACAAAATCTAGGATTAATTATATATTATTCATACTTTTTATACGCCCGTTTTTTCAAAACGGGACGTATAATAGTTTCACCCTTGGCGGGCGGGCGGCGGCGGCGTCCACAGCAGTGTCCGCTCTCTAATTCAAATAGTTTTCATCCGATCTTCACCAAACTTGGTCAGAAGTTGTATCTAGACAATATCTTGGTCAAGTTCAAATATGGGTCATGCCGGGTCAAAAAGTAGGTCATGGGGTCACTTAGTGCATTTCAAGGATTTAGCATGGAACGGGCGTATCTTGTGACAATTTGGCACTCTTGTTTAACATAATAATATCCTAAATAATAATTAAAAAAAAGAAAAAAGGTTTGATTAAAGTAAGAAATAAAATGTTGGTAGCCACAGTCATGTCATGAATTAAACATTTCTGGGTTATCTTAACAAGAAGTTTAGTTCCAAAAATCACATTGCCAATTACCGGTATATAAATTTGTTAGTGGTCTTTGTATTTTATAATACCACACAATGTGGTATTTTATTATATATTTTTTATCATTACTGGTTCCAGTGATTTCCTGTACCTTATCTGATCATTTTGTCAACATTTATAACGACCATAAGTATTTAACATCGCACCATCTGTATCCAAGAATTATTCTGAAACTTAACTTTATCAGTCAGCCAATTAGGAAGACAAAGTGTATGAAATTGAGCATCATCAATTTATTGAGAGTTGATCTTACTCTTGAATGTCTAATTGCGTATATGCAAGGCATAATATTACATTGCAGAATATTTATGTTAAAAGATATAACCTTTGGTGCGTATGAATGGAGAAGGTATTCAAAATAATCACGTTTTCGTAATTTATGTACAATTTCAAAGCATTCAAGAAAAACTAAGTTGTAACTTGTAATGGTATGTATATTTCTATTTAACAGTACAACCCCTATGATATTTTGCATATGCAGAATTGACTGGTCTGTAAATTTGTCCTCTTAGTAAAGACAGTGTCTCATGTAGAGTGATAGTTGTTTGCCATGTTTCCTTGGTCACGTCATTTGTGTACCACTACCACTCCCCAATCATATGCAGCCTTAAAACCCGGGCAGACCAAACAGCAAAGTGAACAATGGAGAATAGGCTGAAGTATTTCTTCTCGGTAGGCCAGACAGCTTTGGGTACATGCTGGTGTTAGTTGTTGAAAGCAGATATCAGCTGTTCCGTGTTCATTTAAAAAAAAAAATAAAAAAAAATTGTTAACTTGTTGGTAAATATATCATGTAAGTACATTATTTTATTTGAAGTTTATGGATTTACAAATGTACAAGACTAGTAAAGTTTAGGATGCATTAAACTAATATTCAGAATTTCAAAATATAATATTTATACGTGGAACAATAATATGATTTTATAAAAAATAATTCTTTTATTTGCAAGGATTATAAATTGAATATATTTTTGGTATAAAGTTTTTCTTGTAATCTTGTAATGAAATGTTATGCTTTTAAAGTGATTTATGATTGGAAATGATAGTTAAGCTGATTTAGTGTAGAGTTTAGAGTTTTATGCCCCATATTGGCTGCATATAGCAGACAAAATGTCTGTCTGTCCATTCCAGGCGTTGTGCCTCTGTCTGTCTGAGCAAAACTTTTTGTCTCAGCCATCTGTCTCACTCTCGCAAAAGTTGAGGTCACATAAAGAGGTCAAAGTTCATATTTTGCTTAAAACAGCTTTTACGGACTGTAACTTTATCATTCATCATGCACTTAAAAAAATTTACTACACCCCCAGCAGGAGACAGCGTGTTGAATGTAACATGTGTCGCCTTTACTCAATGGTCAAGGTGACATGTAGAGGTCAAAATCAAATTTTGCCATTAAACAGCTTTCACCTTCCTGTCTCACCCATAACTATGCTGTATATTGGTGGATTTTAAAAAAAGTTGGCACAAATATAAACATTCATTACATGATGTCACATGTAACACCCGTCTCCCTAACTTTAGGTCAAGGTTACACTTAGGGGTCAGCTTGCTTTTAACCTTAGTGGAGTTTTGAGATACAAATTTATATGTGAGCCAGGCTCTGGGAAAACCAGGCTTAATGCATGTGCGTTAAGTATCTTCTCATATTAGCCTTAGGGGGGTTTGGGGAAGAAAGTTTTAAGTTTGTAGTCATGTAATGTGTGGATATGGTAAAGCACAGGTTCAATGCTTGATTTGCAATACCCTAATGTGTTGCACTTAGCTAGAGTCAAGTGTCTATGTTACATAAAAAATAATCTAACGGATGTCAATTTGTTCTTGCAATTAAATCTTCTGGTGATAAAGCTTTGTTGAACTTATTTAGAATTTTAAGGTTATGCAAGTGAATCAGCATCATTGGATGGTGTGTCCCGTGTAAGAATTACGTCAATATCTCCAAGGTCAAGGTCAAACTTTGAGTTTAAAGGTAAAAAATGGCCATAAATGAGCTTGTCCGGGCCATAATTATGTTGTTCATTGTCATATTGTAAAATCATTTGGCACATTTTTGGACGGTGTGTCGCGCGAAAGAATTAAGTCAATATCTCCAATGTCAAGGTCACACTTTGAGTTCAAAGGTTAAAAATGGCCATAAATGAGCTTGTCCGGGCCATAACTAATATAATATAATATAATGTTGTTCATTGTGAGATTTTAAAATCATTTGGCACATTTGTTCACCATCATTGGACGGTGTGTCGTGCAAAAGAATAATGTTGATATCTGCAAAGTCAAGGTCACACTTTGAGTTAAAAGGTCAAAAATGGCCATAAATGAGCTTGTCCGGGCCATAATTATGTCGTTCATTGTGAGATTTGAAAATCATTTGGCACATTTGTTCACCATCATTGGACGGTGTGTTGCGCGAAAGAATTACGTCTATATCTGCAACGTCAAGGTCACACTTTAAGTTCAAAGGTCAAAAATGGCCACAAATGAGCTTGTCCTGGCCATAACTATATATATCATTCATTGTGAGATTTGGAAATCATTTGGCACATTTGTTCACCATCATTGGACGGTGTGTCGCGCGAAAGAATTTCGTCGATATCTGGAACGTCAAGGTCACACTTTAAGTTCAAAGGTCGAAAATGGCCATAAATAATCTTGTCCAGGCCATAACTATGTCATTCATTGTGAGATTTTAAAATTACTCGGTACATTAGTTCACAATCATTGGACGGTGTGTCATGTGAAAGAATTACGTCGATATCTCCAAGGTCAAGGTCATACTTGGAGTTCAAAAGCCAAAAATGGCCTTAAATGAGCATGTCCGGGCCTTAACTATGTCATTCATTGTGAGATTTGAAAATGACTCTGTACATTAATTTTGTTCACAGTCATTGGACGGCGTGTCATGCAAAAGAATTTAAGAGTTCAAAGGTCAAAATGGCCATAAATGTTAATGGCATAATAATTCTTAAAAATTGCCATAAATTAGCTTCTCTTGTTTTGTGAGACAGCATGCAAAATATTCTGTGTCAATACAGCATGTGGGGGTATACGTCACGTCTGTGACAAAGCTCTAGGTCATATAGTGTTTCTAAGTAACAGAAAAACGTTTATTTATGAGTATTTCCATACTACGTCGTCTGTTGACATTTTTTCACAAGAAATTAGCTTCCCATGCAATCTCAGTTTGAAAGCTATTTATATCATGTAAATCTTAAAATTGTGACAGCCAATCAGAACCCACGACTCAACAAGACATCTTACTTACAAGATGGCGGTTTGACACTATCAACACAATCGATTATTTTGATGTTTACAGACGATAAACATTTGGAAAAAAAGCAACAAATCTTAAAAGACGAAAGGTTAATCATTATTTTCATAATGATTCATTGTCATATATTTTATCAAATATTTGTGATGTAACATCTTTATGAAAATTACCCACCACTCAACAAGACTATAGCATAAATCAAAATATAACTTTTTTCAAATTATAATTCATTGACACTGACATTCTCTGAATTTCATGGGTATAGGTCATATTCCCAAAATGGTGCGATCAATCTCTGCAATAATCACCTAGAGCAATCTTGATGCAGGGTTCCCAGCCAACCTGGAAATCAGGATAAACCTGGAAAAAGACTTCCACTTTTTCCAGTCAGGGAAAAGTCAGGGAATTTGGGAAAAGTTCCTGAAATCAGGGAAAAATTAGGGAATTTAAAAAAAAACTAATCATGAGTGGACAACAACGATATTGTTTTACACTATTATTTAGACAGCAAACGGCCCGCAGTTTAAAACAAGAAATAGGTCGAAATTATGATCCTGGAATTTTTAATTTCCATCAGGGAAAAATCAAGGAAAAATCAAGGAAAAATCAGGGAATTTTTGTTTATACAAAAAGCTGGGAACCCTGTTATGACTCTTAGCATGTAGCAAGCTTGCATGGAATCCTAGTTTGGTATTGAACTTAAGGTGTAACAGTTAAGGCCAAGGTCACTGTTACTAAAAAAGAAAAATGGCATATGTTTAATAATTTCAGTTTTGATAGAATTATTGGACGGACACTGTATGTATAGGTAACTTATATGCAGACCTCATGCTTACAAACATCATCGCAAAAATAGTTTTAAATAGTTTAACGTTTGAACCTAGGTCTGGGAAAATTGGGTTTAATGCCTGTGCGTTTAGTGTTGTCCTAGATTTGCCTTTGAAGCCTGCACAGGCTAAACAAGGAGAACACTTTCCGCTTAAACTGGATTTTCACTAAGAAGAGACTTCCTTTAAACAAAAAAATCCATAAAAGTGGAAAGTGTTATCACTATTTAGCTTGTGGGAACTGCACAGGCTAATTAGGGACCGCACTTTACTCACAGGCATAAAACCCTGTTTTCCCAGGGCGAGTCTTTTGTTTAATTATAATCTCTTAATTATTGATGTTTAGTAGACTGCGGATAACAACAGCTAGGGTAGTTGCATACTTGTAGTGATTATGCAAATTCAATGCAGAATTTGAAATAAAATCGCCCCGAATGAACTCCGCTGAGGGGTTTTGTATCTGACAGTTTTCAAAGAAAATGCATTTAAAATAGCATTTAATGATTTGAAAGTCATTTAGAATAAAAAGATAGTGTCACCTACCTTGCTTTTTTGCAGTTTAAAATACATGCATACACTTTGCATTAAATGTGCTGCAAAGGCTAAAATGACGGTCATTTTAACATGAACTACTATGTTTGACCATGATGGTTACCGGTCATGTAATCATGGTAGACCATATGTTTTTCATCGTAAACTTATTATAGTCGATAAAAAAACAAACATGAAATATCATGAAAAAACATGGTTGGTAAGTACTTGATATTGCCTTGAATCATTTCAGTAACTGTGACAGATTATAAGCATATTGGTTTCAATTATTAGTTAATTCACACTGTGATGCCAATATATGTCCTGTTTGTGGCCAGTTTTTAATATCCATATTGCCATAGAAGCTAAATTTTGCTTTAAAGTTTCAAAAATGATGATGATGATTGATGATATGATGATCTGTTTAAATGATTCTAGAATGATTCTTACACTACGCTAGTTCTGCATATAAGCTACCTATACATAAACGTTCACTCCAATACCTCTCAAATCTGAAATTATTAAACATATGCAATTTTTCACTTTTTTTTTTGGTAATCCGACACGCCTTAAATACAAATACCAAGCTAGGACTCCATGCAAGCTTGCTATTCCTAAGTGTCATCAAGATAATAATTGATGTTCCTTAGACTGTTTACATTTTGCATGAATGCAGGTTGAGTGTGAACCTGGTGTATCTCATGAAACAATGTTTATTTAACAGATGCAACAGTTGAACTCAACCCTTGATTTGTGTGTGATTTGGTGATTTGTAGTAGTTAACTCACTACCATTTTGAGAACAAGGTTTAAACCTTAGTTGTTCACAAGTGAACAACCATGCATTTTGATTCAAAAGTCAGTGCATGCAGACTGTAATGTATGTCTTGTGTCTGGCCATAGTTTAATATGCGTATTGCCAGACTAATGGCTACAAATTAGCTAGAAGCTATATTTTGCTTTAAAAATTAAAGTTTAACGTTTTGAAGATGAGGACGATAAGGAGGATGGGGTTCTTGATCATAATCATATTTGTCCCAGTAATTTGTGTATTTTATAAAATTTGTTTTGTGCTTGTGTATAATGGTGGAAACAGTGTAAATATAAAATCCTTTTTTATTCCCCCGAAGGTGGGCATATAGTGATCGCACTGTCCGTCTGTCTGTCAGTCTGAAATTCTGTCACACTTTGCGTTTAGGTTTTAAAAAATGTGGAAAAACAGTTTGCGTTTAGGTTTAGAAAAATGTGGAAAAGGGGTGCATATGTCATCCTATGTTGAAAAGCCTTGTTATGTCTTAATGTAATGCAATTGTATGCTAGATTGTGAGTTATGTGCAAGGAATCAAATCTTTGCTAACATCTTGCAGTGCCCCAGATAATCATTTGGGTAAAAGGGTTTTCACCCCTTGATTTTGAAAAATAGGGTGATTTCAGTTTTTAAATAGGGTGAAATAAGTTATTTATATTTATTCCTAAAATCATTGCTGCTTTAATAACAAGGGATGTGAATTCAATCAGGGACTTGGGTCATGTTTTTGGATGTCAACTCGCTACTTTAAACTGCTGCATACACAGTTTCTAACAAATCGATAACACGAATGATTTGGCACATATTCGCGCTTGCCTACTTGGTTGGAAAAAGTTTGCGATCAACATATATTAAGCGCAACAAACGCTGCCGTTCCACCTCGCTAAGACCTTTTTATTACACACTTTTATAGAAACTGAAAGTACAGACGCTTTACAAATACATGCACGTCGTAAATATTTTGGTCAGACTTAATTTGCTATGAAATTAATTACGCATAGTGTTTGAATAACTTCGACTTTTTTGCTCTTCCATCATCCAGGCGCTTGCTAACTTTCGAATGAATAAAATCTTCGCTGCCGTATGATAATTATTTCAATGACAAATTACCGAAATTGAGCAAGGCATTTTCGGTCGAGATTTGTATCGTACACATCAAATTTAAAGAATAAGCGTAAAAGACAAATTGATTGCGTTTTCAATACGCATTAGATTGAATTTCTTTGTTTTTTAAACAGTTTAATAGGGTGAAAAACGCCGATACGCATCTTATCTGGGACACTGATCTTGATAACATTCCTCATCCCTTTATCCCTGTTCATATTCAGGGCGGTAATAGGAGTATAATTTACAGTAAAAAGAGTTTAATTGTTATCAGCTTTCAATATGGGAAACAATGAGTGGTAGACAAATAATGGACAAATAGATGGTTTAGTGTGAACCATGAATATCGGATCTAGATATGTCAAGCTGATAAAACAATTGTATGCTCAACTAAAAAAATGTGGCATTTCTTAATTACCCATTTGACCTTTGCCAAAAAACACTGGTTGCTTTAAAAGTGTGTGGCCTTATGGGAGGTTAACCAGTCAACAAATAAGAATGTGGAAACATCACAACAGACAGGTGCACTATGGGTTTTTGAGATTTTTTAGATTTTGCTGTGCGGGATCTTGCACCCACCCACAATGATAACCCCTGAAAACAAACAAAAGACTATTGCACAGTTGTAGAGTACACAAAAACATTGGAAAATTAAATATGCACACAGTTTCACTATTATTGTAACACGCTTGATCAACCAGTTTTAGGATTGGAATTTTGTAAGTTTGCACTACCATTTAAGTGACTTTAAGCGTCATTGTTTAATTTGTGTGCACTGTGAGTCATTGTAAAAGATTGGCTGCCTGGTTGAGTTACTAACTGCCTCTTCCAAAAGAGTTTATGAAAAATTCACATTGTGTTTTTTTTTCATCATGTTGGGAACCTGCAGGCCTGGGCCCTTTGGATTGGCAAAAATTGCATTATTTTGACTAAAATTGGGAAATTGTTGTTGTTTTGTTTGTTAACAAATACTTTAAAATTGAGAGAAGTGTTTCAATATTATATTTACTATGGTTCGACCCATTTTAGTAATAAATTAAAACAAAATATATATTATTTTTAATACCTTCATTGGGCAATTTTAGGCATTCATTTGGGAAAATATATACTTTTTTGACATTTGGAATGGGCCCAAATTTCGGCCCCAAATAGGACAAAAAACACTGGTTCATTTACCATTTTTGTAGTTCATGAACAATTTAACAATATGTCGTCATCATATAATTATGATAGGTATAATCCGTAATGGTTTAAGTAGCTAATATTTGTTTTTAGCTCACATTCGCTCATATACATTGTATGCATGAACTTTCTTTTAACAACTTCTGCGCTAGAACTGCTTGGCAAATTTTATTGATAAAAAAACATTGAATTGTCCAAAAATGGAATCTCACTACACTAGAAAATAATCAAAGAAAGAATACATAGCGCATGACTTAAACAAATGTGAACTAAAGCGAACTCAACTATTCAAGGAAACTATGCTGCTTGAACTTCACTAAATGACCTCACTACCGGCTGTCATGTGTGAAAAGAATTCCAATATAAACAGAAGCATTTGAAAGTGCATCATGCTTATGAGAATACATATCTGTCTGCCAAAAAAAGTAATGCCAATTAGAGCTCAAAAGGACCAGACAGCATGCACCAGGGTCTCCATATTTAATTCTCTGGAGCATTGGCTGCGCCAGACAGCTCTGAGGACTCACTGGTGATTTTGGTGTTGACAATTTTGAAGAAAATATCAGTGGCTCTGGGCCTTGTTTATAAATCAACAATTAAACTTGTGTTAACTTGTTGGATAATAATTATGTTATGTAAGAACATTATTTGATTTGAAGTTTATGGATGAACAAATGTATGAATAAACTTAATTATACATTAAACAAATTCAGGATTGCAAAATATAATATTTTCAGGATCCTCTACCAAGTTTGTTCCAATTATGCTCCTTGGCTCTCAATTGGCTTTCCTTGGGATAAAATTGTTTTCCTTATACGTGTACATGTATGTACATACTGAAAGCTTGAACAAACCCCTCTAAAATTTTAAGACTCTTTGGTTTGGTATTTGGAATGTAACAATGGTATGGTGGTCCTCTACAAAGTCGGTTCAATTCATGCCCCTGGTGTCAAAATTTGCCACACTCTGTGGTGACTTGTTTTAATGCTATATCTGGGTGGTTTGGACAAAGTTTGACACTTATGAACTCTTTTGTTTCATGAGGTTAATGGTTACATGACAGTAATTAAGTGGGAATCAATATTATGTTCTCTCATCTATTGAAACCAGACACTTTGCTATATTTATTTCCTGTTCAGGTTGGGCTTTTTACTACTGTTAAGTGTTGAGGCCTAACTAAATAAATTGGTCGGGCTCTGAGAAAAGGGGGTTTAAAGCATGTGCATAAAGTGTAGTCCCAAATTAGCCTGTGCAGTCGGGGACGAAACTTTCCACCTAAACTGGATTTGTGCAAAGAAGAAACTTCCTTTAAATGAAAAATACAATAAAAGCGGAAAGTGTTGTCCCTGATTAGCCTGTGCAGACTGCACAGGTTATTCGGGGACAACTTTTTACGTACATGCATTTAAACCCCTTTTCACAGGGCGAGGTTCAAAGCATGTGATTTAACGTCACAATAGAAGCCAAGTTTAATAACCAGCCAACATGCCCCAGTCACTATAGATATATTGCCGTTCATTTTTTCTAAAATGCAAAAAGTGCCGCTTTAGCCCTCTTAGCTTATTAATTTTTCACAGAGTCTTCACCAAACTTTCCAGATATGTTTGTTCACATAAAAATGGAAGTCAAGTTGAATAACTAGAGAAAAATTATGGTATCCCATGAGATCCACTTTTTTAACAATGGGCATATATTTCTGTCCATTATCTTATTTGACATGTGTCTTTTTTGTCACACAGGTTATTATTTGATGATAGTTATACACACACAAAAATACTTTGACAGAAACATGCATGATTCGTTCTGTATTAAATTTGATAAGGTTTAAGTGAGGATTTGAAATAAAAAGAATTCGAGGTAAATATCTTTATCTAAGGGCACCTCAGAAAATGTCAACTACAAAACATTTCGATAAAAGTGAACACAATCTTTTACACAAAAATTCCCATAAAAAAAGCCTTGAGATTATTTATAAATATCCCTATCTTTGCATTATTAACCCCTGTTCTTTATACTTATCATCAGCAGAGATAATCATCTTTAGAATGAATAGACCAACTTGTTTCACAGTGTGCAACTCTTTCCATGTCACATCATGTTCAATTATACCCAATCAAATGCAGCTTCATCATGTTCAATTATACCCAATCAAATGCAGCTTCAGGCAGCGAGCAGCACTGTGAAACAAGTTGGTCTATTCATTCTCTGGACAGCTCTCATGGCGTACTGGTATTAGGTGTTGAAAGAAAACATCAGTGGCTCTGCCTTTATCTTATAAATAAGAAAATTAACTTGTTGGATAATTTATTATGTAAGTACATTAATTGATTTAAGTTTATGGATGTACAAGTGTATAAATAAAGGTGAGGATGCATGAACTTATATTGAGGTTTGAAACGTATCATGTTTTCATGTTAACACAATAATTTTTTTTACATAAATTAATTCTTTTATTTGCAAGGATCATACATTGTGTACATGCTTGGTATAAATTCTTAAAATGTTGTAATCAACGGGTATGTTTGGTAATTGATTTTTATGTAGTAATGATAGTTAAGCTTATTATGCCCCCTTTCGAAGAAGAGGGGGTATATTGCTTTGCACATGTCGGTCTGTCGGTCGGTCGGTCCGTCCACCAGGTGGTTTCTGGATGATAACTCAAGAACGCTTGGGCCTAGGATCATGAAACTTCATAGTAACATTGATCATGATTGATCATGACTTGCAGATGACCCCTATTCATTTTGAGGTCACTAGGTCAAAGGTCACAGGTCAAGGTCACGGTTACTGGAAATAGGAAAATGGTTTCCGGATGATAACTCAAGAACGCTTACGCCTTGGATCATGAAATTTCATAGGGACCACAATTTATATATGAGCAGCATTCTGGGAAAACCAGGCCTAGCGCATGTGCATAAAGTATCTACTCAAATAAGCACTTACTAGAGGAGGTAGGTAGTTTAAGCTTGTAAGCATATCATGCGTGGATATGGTATAGCGCACTTACCACGCTTAATTTGAAATGATTCATTGTGTGTCCAAAGCTGGAGTTAACTGTCGATGTAAATAATCTTTTGCTGATAAAGGGCTTTAAACTTATTGAGAATTGAACGGTTATGTAAGTGAATCATTTTGTTTCAATTGGTGAATGTAATAAATAAATAAATACTTTAGAAGTTCATATTTTTACAAGTATGTATTGATTGATGATAGTTATGGGTTGTGTGCTAGTAGTTATTATTTGAAAATTGTATTCAGCTGCCATAATTGTTGAAAACTTTCATGCAATATATTAATTACTTTATAAACATAAATTTCTTTACATACTATTCTTATTATAATAGTTTACATTATTTGTTAGCATTTGATTCATGCAAGTAAAAACATTTATCTTTTAAGTTGCTGGTCTGAGCAATGATAAACTTTGTAAAACAAACGTGTGTGAATCTATTCAGTTTTGAGCCATTTCTCTCAATGCAATTTTGTCTTTGAATTCAATTTTGCTTATGTTTGTTTATGGTTGTTTAGTGTAGTTAAATTAATCAATTTATGAATACAATTATAACCCCTAAATGACGTTCTTGTCCATGCAGGAAATAAATTCACTAAGTTTAACTCTAACGAAAAGTGTCAGATTACCAACTGCAGTACTTGATAGTTTTATTTTTACTAGTAAATTACATGAATAAGATATTTTAGCAAGGTTATAAATTATTTGTGTAGTTGTATGCATTAAAAAGGGTTCCTCATAACATTTAGTCATCCAAAAAATGTGTTTTTGAAGTCACTTTCCAATTGGTTGCCGATAACATTTAGTTATCAAGAAAATGTTTTAGTTTCAGCAAAGTCATTATCCAATTTTCACCAAAGAAAGCATGCCAGTTCATTTATGTCTATTGACAAAAGAAAGGCTGACTCTTTTTACCAAACCAGTTTGGTAAATGGTTAAGCCCCTGTGCTAAGTTATTAGAAATGATCAGTATTGTTTTAAGCATCAAACAAGTTCAGCCTGGGGATTTGCTGTACTAATGTTATCAAATCATAGATAAATTATCACTGAATTGACGCATTCGACTTACAATCACTATTCTTAAATATTATTTGGAAGGGCACTATATGGAATCACATATGACTTGCGGGTCGGTTGATATAACTCCTATATTTTAATTGTATTTTCCAGATCTGTATGTAATGGTTTAGATATTTAAAAAAAAAAATCTGTGTGCCTTAAGACAATTAAAAAATGTTCCAATTTCAACACTTAATTGGTTTACCTTTGAAATGTTTAACCTATGAATCAGAACTGTTCTTGCAACACAACTTGTGGAACCTATACAACTTCTAATGCATAATTCAGCTATTGTTTGTAATTTAAAGCAAAACAGCTTGCAAACATTTTGGAAGTAATAAAATCATATGAGTGCCAGTAGGTAAATCTTAGTTTTACCATAAAGGTTTTAATTTTTAAAAAGTTTATTAAACCCCTATCTGCAACAACCTGGAAAAGACATCATCCTAAAATTGAACACATCAAACTCTAAAAACATTTTATTTGAAATTGAAAACTACCCTTAGTATGGACCATGCAGTAGATCCGACAGTTGACAGATAAATAATGATACAAGATAACAGCTCATAATTTTTTGTTGATTAATCTTTTACAGAGCCATTTCCCCATCTGTGAGTTTAGAATGGTCTTGTGTGCTGGCTGCGGAAGTGAAGTCAAGATGGATGAGATGGAGGTATTTATATGTTCAAATATTTATCCAGATTTTCAACTAAGTGTACAATCTAATTCGATTGGGCTATGGTGGCAGGGGTTTTGCTGCTATGTATGTCCCAAAGCAAACGGACGCGATCTCAAACCGAAATTGTACCAAAAAAATTCCCAATTAAAAAAAAAGAAAAGTGTATATATAAAAAAAATTGATTATTATATCTCAATTTAATTTCATTAACATCTTACAAAGTATGTTACTATAATTTATATGATTTTTTCCCAAAATATAGGCCAGATAAAAGGCCTGATTTGTCAATATTTGTTTATAAAAAAAATCCCAATTTGGTCCCTTTTGTCGATAAAATTCCCAAATTTTCAATTTTATTGATTACAAAAAACCTAATTTGACCAGACTCCTTTTTTCAAAATGGCTAGAAAAACTCCTGGGTGGGCGGGCAAGCGGCCTGGAACATGTGGTTTCTGGTCAAACACTTAAGTTTGCATTGAACAACCTTGATGAAACTTTAAATATAGCAAGCTTGCATTGAGACCTAGCTTGGGATTTCATTTTTGGGTGTGTTGGGTCAAGGTCAAGGACACTTACTAATAATAGAAAAAAAGTTTCCGATGAATAACTTTAGTATGGATGGAGATATCGCGCTAAAATTTTGTGAGTTGGCAGCCTACATGCAGACCTATCTGTGGATTGCTTTTGGGTCCAGTTGGGTCAAGGTCGAGGACACTGTATCTTTATTTGTTGATGAATTAATATTAGCTAAATGGAACTAAATTGTTTGTTTTTACACTTGGGAGAAATATATTGAAAGAATACAAAAAACATAACATAACAAACCTTCTTAACCTCTTTCTCCTTGTTTTTATGCCCCCTTTTTAAAAAAAGGGGTGTATATTGTTTTTGGCCTGTCTGTATGTCTGTCATTCTGTCTGTCCAAAACTTTAACCTATCTTTAAGTTTGGTCATAAATTTTGCAATATTGATCATAGCAACTTGATATTTGGCATGCATGTGTATCTCATGGAGCTGCACATTTTTAGTGGTGGAAGGTCAAGGTCTTTCTTTAAGGTCAAAGGTCACATAAAAAAAAATATATATATATTATCAAAGCGGCGCAGTAGGGGGCATTGTGTTTCTGACAAACACATCTCTTGTTTTTTAACTTATGGTCCTTAGCACCATATGGTCGCTTGACAACTTCTGGCACAAAATTGGTATTTCTGTAACAGATCACTTCCATAAGAAAAGAGAGATTAAAAGGCTATCAGTTCTGTTTAGGTAGAATCTGTTTCATTGACAATACAAATACCCATACTGCCCTGACAAGGTGGCTGTAATGTGAGCAATGTGGTGTTATCACTGCATGCCTTGTCAATTTAATGGCAAGTTTAACTACCAACTTCAGAGTGTTTAATGCACACCATGGTTAATCGTTTAACATTAAATTTGAATAAACTTGTTTAAGTAATTGTAACTGTAGTAAATGTCTGAGATGGGGCAATTTGAGATGCAAAAAATTGATGTCACATAAAAAAAAATCTTTCTTTTTTCAATCAAGTTAAATATCATTTACTTTAAATATGTTCTTTTTAAAGAGGTTTAAAAAAAAAACAAAAAAAAAACAGGCCATATCTTACATGTTACTGCTCTGCGCCAGGATTTAAGTTCTTTTCTTAAATCCATAAAAATGTATTTTTTGGTGCCAGTTCATTGAAAATGTGAATGTTAAGAAAATAATAATGCAGGTCGGAATGTTTTATAGTAGAGGACGATTTAAATATTGATGTGTTGAGCACAAAAATCACATTTTAATTTGAAAGGAAAAATCATGGTAACTAATACGATTCTAGTTTGACTATTCCCTTTGGGTCCCCTTTATTGACTTCTCAGCGGTTTTGGCATCAAATTGTGAGTGTTTATAATTCACAGTAAATGCTCATTAAATACACTTGACAATGCAGAAAAATGCACTTGTAACAGAAAAGGCTCTTTTTTTATGTCCCCCAGTCTATACTGGGGGACATATTGTTTTTGCCCTGTCTGTTGGTTTGTTGGTTAGTTGGTTTGTTTGTTTGTGTCAAACTTTAACATTGGCCATAACTTTTGCAATATTGAAGATAGCAACTTGATATTTGGAATGCTTTGTATCTCATGGAGCTGTACATTTTCAGTGGTGAAAGGTCAAGGTCATCCATCATGGTCAAAGGTCAAGTATATGGGGGACATAGTGTTTCACAAACACATCTTGTTCTGCCTTTTTTTTGCAGTTATATTATACTTAAGTGCGTTAGAAGTGTATTTCTTTTGTTGAAAAATACACTTCACAGTTCCTTAAAGTGACAGTTCGCAGATATATATATGGGCAGAATCGTAAGAAAAAGTGTTTTTATTGAGGATATCACTGAAAATCTGGTTGAAATCGGTTGAAAACAAACAATTTAGCGATTTTTATTTTGGGGTCGAGTACGGTAAAGTACGAAAATGACCTAATTAATATTCATGATTCGACAGGTTGATTCAAACCTAAACAAACAAAATTGCGGATACGGGCGAATTTAGCGGAGAGAAGGTAAGAATAAATGCAAATACATCTGTTACAGATGGAAACTGAGTTGCAACGGTACGTTTTTGCCAAATCTATATATTTATCTTCCATATGCTAATAAGGTTTAGCGAAAGCTAAATATAGATATAATTTGCATAACTCGCGACGCTGCAATTATTTTCGCCTATTGCATGTATTTATGATCATTTATATATAATTTTATCGATTCAAAACGGTTTTGACCAGGTTTTCGATGTCAACCTCGATAAAAAATATATTTCAATGAATTTTTGTTAAGTTATTTCTCGCTTTACGATTTATATGCAAAACAACGATCTATTCTGCAAACAGTCACTTTAAAATATGTGCGCCTTCAGTACAGCCCACGCGGAACAAACATATTTTGCAATCTGCGGCGGCAAGGAGCAACGAGTGGATGCCTAGTCGGCCGTAAAAGCCGCGTCAGTTCGCGGCGGCGTGTCGCATTTCCCCGCAATGCTTCGCATCTGTCTGCCGCGACATGCCGAGGCAAGCCGCGGTCCGCGATATGACGCCGAGTTGATGCGCATCATAAAAAAAAAATCTGTAAAAAATGATTAGTTAGTCAATACATTTTTAAAGAACAATTATAATAAAATTTAAAATCATGATTAATTTAATGTGCGCGGATTCAAAATAGATAAAATAGTTAATCGAATTATGGAGTCATCCATGAAAACAATTAATGAAATTCGACCAAGATCGACCGATCCTGTGGTAATGTTTTTGTATAGAAAACTCTTGGTTTTACGACAACCGAAACATCGTCTTTAACTGATACTTACCAATTAATATAATCACAGTTTGCAACATTACTCTTGATTTTATTTTGATAATTTAATCCAAAGTTTTCATGTTAGCAGGTGGTTATTTATACTGAACATGTAAACAAAGGATCAATGCCATTATTAAAAGTTTCGCACAAATTCGCAATCTGTGTGAATTGACAGTTTGACGTCATCAAAGCAAAGCCGCTTCCTGTCTGAAGCAATAAAGTTACACCGTTCTTGCCGACAAAATTGGCTTCCTTTGTTTAACCCGCTAACCCAATCGTGTGTTTGTTACTCAATGACAATCGTCCAATTTTGTGATAGCACGTTGTGAAACACATTTATAGTAAATAAAGGCACAGTGTTTTGTTGGATTATTAATAGCTATTATATTGCACGGTTATAGTATTTTTCATTTTATTTGTTCAATATAATTAAAATGTTTAATAAAATAGTTGTGTCACAGGGTTCGCGTCACAGAATCTGACAAGGAATTTGATGGGGTCGCAAATTTACTGATGCTGATTTTCCAAGTGTCTTGTAATTTTGACGATATATCTTTTCACTCGATCCGCCGCGTACGTATGCGGCGGATTTATTTTGCGAAAGTACGCCAGGTTAATACAGACTCGGCGTCGTTGCGTGGATCGATGACGAGTGCCTTGGCGATTCGCCGCGTCAACACGCGACGCAGCCGTCGAGTACTAACGATTCTGGCCGCGGCGAAGCCGAGGATCGACTTTGTTGGTTCCGCTTGGGCTGTACTCTAAGTGCATTTTAAGTGTGTTTCAAAGTGTATTTCCAGTTAGTAAAAATGCAGATCAAGCACAGAACAACACTACAAGTGTATAAAATGCGCACTTAATCTGAATTTAAATTAATGCTCATTAAAAATTATGTCTGCGTTAAATGCGCCTTGCATACACTTTTTTTCAAGAAGGGTAGTTTGACTATCTCCTTTGAGGCTCCATTGTTGACAAACCATATGACTTCGTGATAAACTACTTACATCCTCCATCAGAAACAGTAGAAGCCCTCCTTTATAGTGCAAAAATCTTTTTTTTAATCACTCAGTTGATCAGAAAAAACAACACAAAACTCATGGATACTTCTCGCAAACCAGTTTTCAGTATATATATATTTGTGTTTGCATATATTTGTATACAACAGAAATTTGAGGTCAATCTTTGCTGGAACAGACTATAATTTCATGGAAGAGACTATAATTTCATGTCATGTGAGGTTGTCTCTAAAAATAGATTAAAATGTTATATTTAACCTTTGGATTTTCCTTAGTACATGTTATGTGTTTTAATTCAAATTGTTTGCTTTATTGAAGAATTGTAAATTTTGGACAAACAAAATGCTTAAGAAATGTTCTGAATTGTGTTTTTGCTTCCAAGAGTATTGAATTATATAGAAATGAATGTTTTTTCACTCAATCCATTCTATCTTTAGATTTTTCAGGTTTTCCCTTGGTTTTTCCAGTTTATTTATACATTCCAAAAATAGCACATGGGAATTTAACTCTTGTGTTTCCTCTCATTATCATGCAGTTTGGCCTATTTTACTCAACCATGAACAAATGTTTGTATAGGGTAACTCACCTTTGAGTCGTTTTCGCCCTTGAGTCAGACATTTTTATCTTTGCAGTTTGTAGAGATGAGTGTTGTTAGACATGATTTGTGACTTTGTAATATTAAAACACTTTACCCTTGGTACTCAAAATTAATAAAATCTCTAGATCAAATGTTATCAAATACTTTCACACAAGGAAATTTTTGGACATTATTATAGCTTCCGTTGACGTTAAGTTCAGAATTTTAAATTTTTCGATCAGCTAATACCATGGGCATTCTGGCCTGATGCATTTCATAGCATTCGCCAATGACTTAATATTGAAAACATTACCTTTTTGTTAAATAATGGAAGTCTAGTTGCAGTGGTTCGTTTTGTTTTATAGATTTCACATTAAAATATGAGATACAACTCAATTAGCCCTTGAGACGAACGCAATTCGCCCTCATGTCGAACACGAGTTTACCTACTGGCAAAGGCATATGGATGAGAATTAACCACATATTCTTTCATATTAACATGACTCAATCTATAAAAAATCCCTCAGCTCTCAAACAACTCAAATCATAAAATGTTTTATCTCTGTATTATCATACTTCTCTGTGTCGCCCATTGCTTCAAATTTTCACGTTGTTTTTAAGTCCTAATAGACACCGAAAGTGAGCATGCCATTTGTCTTCTTTTTAAAAGCTTATTTTTGTCAGCATGTTGACAAATTAATAAATTTATAAATTCAAAACTGGATTGTTATTGTAAATAGTGTATTGTTATGAAACTTGGGAATAGATAACCCAATATGTGCTTAAAACCAAGATGTATCCGTGTTAAGGGCGAATGTGTTTGACTCATGGGCGAATTCAGTAGGTATTGATATTCAACTATTTTTCAATGAAAATTAGCCTGGAACTTAATAGTTATTTCGAAAATAGATTCATAAGATATGATACTAAAAGGCAGCACCAGCTGAGTACCGGCTTTGACTTTGAGCTTGTTATTATAGAATTGTACCACTAACCCGTACAACTCAAGGGCGAGTTACCCTAAAGACAGAAAATCTAGCAATATTATGTTTTGTTAGGGAAATAAACCTGTTAAAATTGACTTTAATTGACTTTTTGAGATTAAGTAAATGGTTTTTGAAAGTTGAAAATTAATTAATGGTTTTAAATTTAGTCGCTCAAGTTTGCTCAACACACTTGAACATACTAAAAAGGCAAAAAATAACAAGTTTCCACTTGCCCGACCAACCCTTATTTTTAGTGCTGTCTCTAGCTAGAACTTGACCCTAATTAACTTTATGTGTGTCTTTGTTAAATAAATGTCTTGTTTTGGTTAATAATAATTCTGTTTCTATTGTAGAGACATCTTAGGGATGTCTGCCCTAAGACTCAGCTACCATGCAGCGACTGTGGGAACTTGATTGCAAGAGAGAACGTAAGTTAAACATCGCAATTCAGAACAACTTTTATAAACAATATAACTGTAACATAATTTATATTTTTCTGCATGAAATTTCCTGGTTTTTCAAAAAGTGAAATGTAAATTCATGGTTTCTGATTTGGAAAAAACAGAGGAATTTTTGTCAGTCATTTTCTGATGTGTTTATGTTAAATTGGTGGATCAGTAAGGCCAACTGCCGAAATCAACGAAAAATTAATGTCCCACGAAAAATAATTATTTTACAGTTTATTACAAAAAAATATATTACTCATACAGAAATAATTACCAGACAAAACTATGAATGTATATTAGTTACTAAGAACTATCCAGTGTCTTAAAAACACATGTAACCATGTATGCTGATAGTCTCATACAATATTTGTAAGCAGTGAACAATGATCAGATAAAAATGTTAATGAATATTCTTTCCTTAATCTACAATATACTGAAGTTGTTCTGTGAAAATCATTTTTTAAATTATATCTGTTGGCTTGTATATTTTATTTTCCTCACTTCATTGAAGTGCAAAATTATTTATGCTGTTCAAAACTATTGTTTAGTCCCACTCAAAGCAGACGTACAAAAAAGGGTTAAAATGACTTGAGTAACAGATCAATTTTACCATTAACTTTTTTATTTAAAAGATTTTATAATTGACAGTAACGTCTGACAATTTCATTGATTTGTAAACAAAAGTATTCATTTTCATGGTCAAATTCAAATGCGAGTTGACTGTGTTTATGCCATTTGCCAAGTATATGATGATTTACCAAAATGGTTATTTAACAATATCTCATCCTGTTTTCCAGTGGGAGCAACACCAGGTTTCCCATAGGAGCGTTTTGTGCCCAGCCTGTCCATCTGGAACTACTGTAAGTGAAATGTTATTTGTTAACCCTTGCCCCCTCAGATACATATTTTGACGCATTTGTAGTACCTTAGAAAATCAAATTAAATTTAAGACCTTTTTTTACTACATTAAAGTTTTAAAGGCTTCATTTCGAACCCTAAGATATTGATGGGCAGCAAACAGCATAAAACTGAACAGACTGCCAGTTACTCGTTTTTCGCTGGTTGCAAATAGGCATTTTCACTTTGCTCTTGAGCAGGAAAGGGTTAAGCGGCTAGTTTAAGTCTCCTTATTTGACACCCTCAAAATCTGTGATTTTTAGCTCTACTGGCCGAAGGCCGGAAGAGCTTATGTCATGGTGTGGTTTCCGTCGTCCGTCCGTCCGTGTGTGTGTGCGTGTGTGCGTCCGTTAGACTTTTTCTTGTTTACGCGATAAAGTCCACAGTTTTCATCTGATTCTTTTCAAACTTGTTCAGTGTCTTCATATTCATCAGGACTCGAACCCTATTGAAAATGAGTTAAATCAGACCGTCCGTCTGCCGTCCGTGCGTGCGTCCGTCCGTGCATTAGACTTTTTCTTGTTTACGCGATTAACTCCACAGTTTTCATCCGATTCTTTTCAAACTTGTTCAGTGTCTTTATATTCATAAGGACTCGAACCCTATTGAAAATGGGTTACATCAGACCGTCCGTCTGCCGTCGGTGCGTGCGTCCGTCCGTGCGTTAGACTTTTTCTTGTTTACGCGATTTACTCCACAGTTTTCATCCGATTCTTTTCAAACTTGTTCAGTGTCTTTATATTAATGAGGACTCGAACCCTATTGAAAATGGGTTACATCAGACTGTCCGTCTGCNGCCACTAAGCAGATTGAACAGAAGAAGACTGAGGCCACTAAGCAGATTGAACAGAAGAAGACTGAGGCCACTAAGCAGATTGAACAGAAGAAGACTGAGGCCACTAAGCAGATTGAACAGAAGAAGACTGAGGCCACTAAGCAGATTGAACAGAAGAAGACTGAGGCCACTAAGCAGATTGAACAGAAGAAGACTGAGGCCACTAAGCAGATTGAACAGAAGAAGACTGAGGCCACTAAGCAGATTGAACAGAAGAAGACTGAGGCCACTAAGCAGATTGAACAGAAGAAGACTGAGGCCACTAAGCAGATTGAACAGAAGAAGACTGAGGCCACTAAGCAGATTGAACAGAAGAAGACTGAGGCCACTAAGCAGATTGAACAGAAGAAGACTGAGGCCACTAAGCAGATTGAACAGAAGAAGACTGAGGCCACTAAGCAGATTGAACAGAA
This sequence comes from Dreissena rostriformis, assembly GCA_007657795.1. Classification (NCBI taxonomy): domain Eukaryota; kingdom Metazoa; phylum Mollusca; class Bivalvia; order Myida; family Dreissenidae; genus Dreissena; species Dreissena rostriformis. The sequence goes on from VMBQ01007003.1 coordinate 47,293, forward strand.
GAAGACTGAGGCCACTAAGCAGATTGAACAGAAGAAGACTGAGGCCACTAAGCAGATTGAACAGAAGAAGACTGAGGCCACTAAGCAGATTGAACAGAAGAAGACTGAGGCCACTAAGCAGATTGAACAGAAGAAGACTGAGGCCACTAAGCAGATTGAACAGAAGAAGACTGAGGCCACTAAGCAGATTGAACAGAAGAAGACTGAGGCCACTAAGCAGATTGAACAGAAGAAGACTGAGGCCACTAAGCAGATTGAACAGAAGAAGACTGAGGCCACTAAGCAGATTGAACAGAAGAAGACTGAGGCCACTAAGCAGATTGAACAGAAGAAGACTGAGGCCACTAAGCAGATTGAACAGAAGAAGACTGAGGCCACTAAGCAGATTGAACAGAAGAAGACTGAGGCCACTAAGCAGATTGAACAGAAGAAGACTGAGGCCACTAAGCAGATTGAACAGAAGAAGACTGAGGCCACTAAGCAGATTGAACAGAAGAAGACTGAGGCCACTAAGCAGATTGAACAGAAGAAGACTGAGGCCACTAAGCAGATTGAACAGAAGAAGACTGAGGCCACTAAGCAGATTGAACAGAAGAAGACTGAGGCCACTAAGCAGATTGAACAGAAGAAGACTGAGGCCACTAAGCAGATTGAACAGAAGAAGACTGAGGCCACTAAGCAGATTGAACAGAAGAAGACTGAGGCCACTAAGCAGATTGAACAGAAGAAGACTGAGGCCACTAAGCAGATTGAACAGAAGAAGACTGAGGCCACTAAGCAGATTGAACAGAAGAAGACTGAGGCCACTAAGCAGATTGAACAGAAGAAGACTGAGGCCACTAAGCAGATTGAACAGAAGAAGACTGAGGCCACTAAGCAGATTGAACAGAAGAAGACTGAGGCCACTAAGCAGATTGAACAGAAGAAGACTGAGGCCACTAAGCAGATTGAACAGAAGAAGACTGAGGCCACTAAGCAGATTGAACAGAAGAAGACTGAGGCCACTAAGCAGATTGAACAGAAGAAGACTGAGGCCACTAAGCAGATTGAACAGAAGAAGACTGAGGCCACTAAGCAGATTGAACAGAAGAAGACTGAGGCCACTAAGCAGATTGAACAGAAGAAGACTGAGGCCACTAAGCAGATTGAACAGAAGAAGACTGAGGCCACTAAGCAGATTGAACAGAAGAAGACTGAGGCCACTAAGCAGATTGAACAGAAGAAGACTGAGGCCACTAAGCAGATTGAACAGAAGAAGACTGAGGCCACTAAGCAGATTGAACAGAAGAAGACTGAGGCCACTAAGCAGATTGAACAGAAGAAGACTGAGGCCACTAAGCAGATTGAACAGAAGAAGACTGAGGCCACTAAGCAGATTGAACAGAAGAAGACTGAGGCCACTAAGCAGATTGAACAGAAGAAGACTGAGGCCACTAAGCAGATTGAACAGAAGAAGACTGAGGCCACTAAGCAGATTGAACAGAAGAAGACTGAGGCCACTAAGCAGATTGAACAGAAGAAGACTGAGGCCACTAAGCAGATTGAACAGAAGAAGACTGAGGCCACTAAGCAGATTGAACAGAAGAAGACTGAGGCCACTAAGCAGATTGAACAGAAGAAGACTGAGGCCACTAAGCAGATTGAACAGAAGAAGACTGAGGCCACTAAGCAGATTGAACAGAAGAAGACTGAGGCCACTAAGCAGATTGAACAGAAGAAGACTGAGGCCACTAAGCAGATTGAACAGAAGAAGACTGAGGCCACTAAGCAGATTGAACAGAAGAAGACTGAGGCCACTAAGCAGATTGAACAGAAGAAGACTGAGGCCACTAAGCAGATTGAACAGAAGAAGACTGAGGCCACTAAGCAGATTGAACAGAAGAAGACTGAGGCCACTAAGCAGATTGAACAGAAGAAGACTGAGGCCACTAAGCAGATTGAACAGAAGAAGACTGAGGCCACTAAGCAGATTGAACAGAAGAAGACTGAGGCCACTAAGCAGATTGAACAGAAGAAGACTGAGGCCACTAAGCAGATTGAACAGAAGAAGACTGAGGCCACTAAGCAGATTGAACAGAAGAAGACTGAGGCCACTAAGCAGATTGAACAGAAGAAGACTGAGGCCACTAAGCAGATTGAACAGAAGAAGACTGAGGCCACTAAGCAGATTGAACAGAAGAAGACTGAGGCCACTAAGCAGATTGAACAGAAGAAGACTGAGGCCACTAAGCAGATTGAACAGAAGAAGACTGAGGCCACTAAGCAGATTGAACAGAAGAAGACTGAGGCCACTAAGCAGATTGAACAGAAGAAGACTGAGGCCACTAAGCAGATTGAACAGAAGAAGACTGAGGCCACTAAGCAGATTGAACAGAAGAAGACTGAGGCCACTAAGCAGATTGAACAGAAGAAGACTGAGGCCACTAAGCAGATTGAACAGAAGAAGACTGAGGCCACTAAGCAGATTGAACAGAAGAAGACTGAGGCCACTAAGCAGATTGAACAGAAGAAGACTGAGGCCACTAAGCAGATTGAACAGAAGAAGACTGAGGCCACTAAGCAGATTGAACAGAAGAAGACTGAGGCCACTAAGCAGATTGAACAGAAGAAGACTGAGGCCACTAAGCAGATTGAACAGAAGAAGACTGAGGCCACTAAGCAGATTGAACAGAAGAAGACTGAGGCCACTAAGCAGATTGAACAGAAGAAGACTGAGGCCACTAAGCAGATTGAACAGAAGAAGACTGAGGCCACTAAGCAGATTGAACAGAAGAAGACTGAGGCCACTAAGCAGATTGAACAGAAGAAGACTGAGGCCACTAAGCAGATTGAACAGAAGAAGACTGAGGCCACTAAGCAGATTGAACAGAAGAAGACTGAGGCCACTAAGCAGATTGAACAGAAGAAGACTGAGGCCACTAAGCAGATTGAACAGAAGAAGACTGAGGCCACTAAGCAGATTGAACAGAAGAAGACTGAGGCCACTAAGCAGATTGAACAGAAGAAGACTGAGGCCACTAAGCAGATTGAACAGAAGAAGACTGAGGCCACTAAGCAGATTGAACAGAAGAAGACTGAGGCCACTAAGCAGATTGAACAGAAGAAGACTGAGGCCACTAAGCAGATTGAACAGAAGAAGACTGAGGCCACTAAGCAGATTGAACAGAAGAAGACTGAGGCCACTAAGCAGATTGAACAGAAGAAGACTGAGGCCACTAAGCAGATTGAACAGAAGAAGACTGAGGCCACTAAGCAGATTGAACAGAAGAAGACTGAGGCCACTAAGCAGATTGAACAGAAGAAGACTGAGGCCACTAAGCAGATTGAACAGAAGAAGACTGAGGCCACTAAGCAGATTGAACAGAAGAAGACTGAGGCCACTAAGCAGATTGAACAGAAGAAGACTGAGGCCACTAAGCAGATTGAACAGAAGAAGACTGAGGCCACTAAGCAGATTGAACAGAAGAAGACTGAGGCCACTAAGCAGATTGAACAGAAGAAGACTGAGGCCACTAAGCAGATTGAACGGAAGAAGACTAAGGCCACTAAGGAGGCCACCAAGGAAGCCACTAAGCAAATTGAACAAAAGAAGACAGAGGCCACTAAGCAGATTGAACAGAAGAAGGATGACAGTGTTAAGACAATATATGACAAGACAGAATATTGTACTTGGCAGATTGAACAGAAAATGAGGGATGAGACTTAGAAAGTTGAACATACAATAATGACGAAGACAAGCATCTCGAAAACACAAATAGACAAAACTGTTCAGGAATTCCTAACTGCTTATCATATCGGGAACAATGCAGACTTAGTTGATGATTTCATTTCCAGATATCACAAACGCCATGATAAATCATATCTGGACATATATTACATGTTTATATGCCTGTGTGGCTTAAACATCTCGGCAGCAAATAAACTATCTGCACTGATGAGTGA
>VMBQ01007004.1:0-19648 GCA_007657795.1 Dreissena rostriformis
TTCATCACTCAAAATGTGCAGCTCCATGATATACACATGCATGCCGAATATCAAATTGCTATGATCAATATTGCAAAAGTTATGACAATTTTTCGAAACCTAAACGCAAGTTTGACAGAATTTCAGAAGGACCGACAGACCGACGGATAGACAGACAGATCACTATATGCCACCGGGATCATAAAAAAACACATTAGTGAGGTGTGTCATGCTACAGTTGCCCTAGTTAAAACACTTCTTATAAACGTTTTAAATGCGCATTAAACGTAGCTGTATTGTCACCGCATAAATTGTGCATTTAATACACTTGTGTATTGTTTCTGTACTTTTCCTGAATCTTTAACAAAAAAAAGTATTAACACGACACTTGAAAATATACTAAAACAAACTAAAATTGACTGAAGCATACTTGTTTTATGTTAATTTTAACGCACTTAAGTGTATTTATACAGGAAAAATTGTGTATTTTTGTAAGGGTATCAAATGCGCATTTAATGCAGATAACATACAGTGCCAATACAGCTGCGTTCAATATGCACTTAATACACTTTTTTTCAAGAAGCAAAGGCATACATGCAGCTGCAAAAATCCAAGAAAAAAATACCCAGCTTGTTCTGGTATTTTCTTTGAGCTTTTGGACTTATTTTCTTTGTCTTTCTTTGTTTCTTGGGCTGTAGTGGTTTGTACCACAGATGTAAAAGCTGTGTCCTCTCTATAAGCGTCTTTATTAGCCAAACTCTCTTCAAAATAGGAATTCAATGCGCGCTGAAAAAGTAAGCACACACATTGTGANTTGATATAATTATGGACAAGGTTTTTCTAAAATCGAGCGAATTCCGGGATCAGTCTATCATGAGAGGTGTTTTACAATAATTTAGCAGTAAGTTTAGCAAATCCAGGCATCAATTAACAGCTATCACAAAAACAATACCCACACTTGCTAAAACATCTTCATGTTTTACAGTATATTTAAATAGGTGAAAAGCATCCTCAGACGATACAGATATTGCAATAAAACTGAAAAAGACTTCTTTGATATGACTTGACGGTTAATTGGGAGCATTTCACTTTGATATTTGTGTCAACAATATTATTTGATGATCATATTTACAATATGATTTNTATATTTAAATAGGTGAAAAGCGTCCTCAGACGATACAGATATTGCAATAAAACTGAAAAAGACTTCTTTGATATGCCTTCCCGGTTAATTGGGAGCTTTTCACTTTGATATTTGTGGCAACAATATTATTTGATGATCATATTTACAATATGATTTGATGATCATAGTTCATGTGTCAACAATGTTATTTGGAACAGGTTTTCTTGTATTGCATTTATGTCATTTTGATCCCCACGCTTTTTGAAAAAAGGTGGAGATATTGTGGTTATCTCTGCCGTCCGTCAACCAATTTCCCCCGAGTAACATATCGCCAGGGTTTCTTAAAGGGTTTCGTATTGGTGGAGAAATTCGACTTTACATTCAACAGGTTGACGAAAAAATTATATGGCCCGGTGCAGTGCAAAGTTGCCAAGATATGACAGGAGTGCAGTTCATTTATAAACTTAAAAGCTCACTATTACAGTTGATTTATGCCCACTCTGATGCATTTTAGATCATTTTCATTGAACTTTGAGGTTTCTTAATTATATCCGTTCTGAAGCTTAGTTAATTGCCAGCTTATATCATTGTCGGTGCAAAAACTTTTTCACTGGCATACCTTTAAAGAAATTTGTAAATAAAGTGCTAAATAGGGGACAAATCCCTGCATCGTCGACTTCAAATAGCCATATTTCAATAAATCCTGAATAATAATAACCAGGATTTTTCTAACATTCATGATATAGAACTGGATTTACTTACCCTACCGAAATACAGCAAAATTTATCGGAAACTTTTCCAAGCACGTCAAACTTTTCTCATCATATCGGGTTTTCGGGGGTGCTACCAGACTATGAAAACTGTCGATTGAAAGGCAAAGGTTGTCTGATGAATATAATTGTTGTCCGTTTGAAGCCAGGAGGGTGTTCATGAGAATTAATAATTCTCACTTTTAAGCCGGAACGAGCTATTAGTGTCTTGTGAACATAATTACCTGAAGATATAGTCAGATATGCCGGTATATTCAAAGAAATATATGATTGGTGTCACATATGGTGCTTTGTAAGGTATACTTACATAAGGTTCATACGTGTTTGTGTGTGTGTGTGTGTGTTGTTGTTTTTTTTAGAAAAATGTGCATTTATTATTTAAAACTATACAGTTTATTTATATAAGTATTTCTTTCGAAAATATAAGTATGATGGGAAGGTATTTAATTGAATGAAAATGGTTTAAATGTGAAATGTAATAATTACAGTCATAATGCATGTTTTAAGGTGTATGCAGAGTAAAAAGTTCCTTAGTGTATCTGACACCGCATTAGTATTTCATAATGTTAAGTATTTCTGTGTAAGAGAGCAAGGCATGTTCAATCTCCATGGCATTAGAAAAATAGCGTGTGTCCTTCCTTCAAAAATACGTCACGTGACTACTTCCTATTTTCGGAGGCATTCGTGGCGTGTTGACACATTTGAATTTTAAAGTCCAGTGTTTAAATACCAATCATCAACTTAAGCTAATCTGGAAACATTGAACAATTAAAACATGTACGTGATATAAAATGAATACGTTTTAACTTATATTATTAGTTTTTTTTTTCTTTTGGATATTGCATGTAAGGATAAGTTTATTTCTCGAGTGAATTTATTTGAGAATTAATATAATTTCAGGACATTTAATTGTACATATATATTTATATGTAAATCAATTAATTATTATGATTAAATTATGTTGGGTTAAGTGTTTGTTTTAAACAAAACATGTATGTTTCAAATTCAAAATTGAATCTTATGTACTTAGTAACTTTTTTCCGTTAACAATTCGTTATAAGTCTTTGGAGTTTTGGATTTGGAGAGCGCCCAATCATAAACACTACTTCTTAAAAAATGTATCGTGATGTAGGGCTAGAAATTATTAACACTATTTCTTTATTGTTCACAGTTATGGAGTGCTCTCAATCATTGGCAATACCAGTTAACTTTTTGCAATTTTGGATTATTAATAACAATTGTTAACTAATTTCAGTTCAAGATTATTAAAATGTGTTAATTATTTTTAGTTCTAGATTATTTACATTATTTGAAATTTATTTTCAGTTCTTGGTTATAAACAACACTTGTTAACTATTTCAGTTCTGTATTAATAGCAACAGTTATTAACTATTTTCCTTTGTGCGTTATTAACATTTATTTTCTGTTTTCATTTCTAGATTATCAACACTAGCTTATTATTTTCAGTTCTCGAGAACTCACGTTCCTTGTACAAGAAGAACGCACCGCAAGCGTTTCTCCACGCCAACGAAGCCGTTCCCGAGAGGAACCGCTTCCGGTGCCCCGTCTGTAGCAAGACCGTCGCCTGGCGCTACACGCTGCTGGAGCACATGACGGTTCACACGAAGGAGAAGCCCTTCCGGTGTTCTTTCTGCGCAGCGGAGTTCACGCGCAAGGACTCGCTCATCAAGTACATGTACATCCGGAGATGATTTGCGCACAGATAGACGCAGACATCGCCTATAATGATACGGACAGTTCTATGTCATCGTGATGTGACTGAAACTATTTATTGGTAGGATGTCGTGCGCATGTTGAATACTCCATACCCCATCACCAGCTTTCTTTGTGCAAACACTTTACATTTAAGTACACTATTTATTTTGAATAATTCGATGTTTTCTACTCACCAGTTTATTTTTGTGTTTGCTCAATGTTGTGGTTACGGTGATACTAATGATTACAGGTCTTTTTTTATCAATCGAAACTTTAAGAGGCATTTGATTAGTGTTCATGAGATAGTGTAGATTTGGATGGTATGTGATTACGGGTCGTTTACTGTAAAATCGAAACTTTTCCAGGCATTTGATTATTGTTCATCATATATTGTAGATTTAGATTGTATGCGGTAACATTTAGTTTACTATCAATGCAAATTTCAAGAGACATCTTGTTATTCATAAGATAGTGTGTATTTAGATTTAATGTGGTTACATTTCGTTAACTATCAATCGAAATCTTACGAGACACATAACTGTCCAACACTTAATTAAAACAATTGTTATATGATAATAATAATAATGTCCACGCAAACAAAGGAATCTGAATACACATATATCCGTAAATCAATTGTTTTTAAGGAGGACTTAAGGGACATTATTGTATGTTCACCATTTACAATAATAAAGCAATACTCGTATCCTATCACCATGTAACATATAAGTTATGTATGTGTTGTCTGTTGCGTTAATAAAAATGCTTATATTTTTATGCCCCCGGTAGGGTGGCATATAGCAATTGAACTGTCAGTCCGTCTGTCTGTCAGTCTGTGTGTCCGTCCGAAAACTTTAACATTGGCCATAGCTTTTGCAATAAGATAGCAACTTGATATTTGGCATGCATGTGTATCTCATGGAGCTGCACATTTTGAGTGCTGAAAGGTCAAGGTCATCATTCAAGGTCAAAGGTCAAAAAACAAAATCCAATGGAAGTAACAAGCTTTAAGGGGAGATAATTTCTATACCTGCCAAATGATAAATAGAAATTTTATTTCAAAGCGGCGCAGTAGGGGGCATTGTGTTTCTGACAAACACATCTCTTGTTAAATCTATATTAATTTAGTTTTATTTTATTATATTACATAAATTATTATTAATTATATTCATAATAAAGATGTTGATCTTATTGACTTGAGCTAATTGTTTTAGATAAGTTATACTACTCGCATGAACGCTTCATGGCAAAGATGGTAAGTGATTTGAAAATCATGTACAAGTGAACCTTACATTTCCAAATTTCAAACATTTATATGTTAAGAGACTGTAAATAGGAACTGTAAATCAATAAGCATGATATAACTGTTATATGTTTTCAAAGTGTGTTGTGGAATCGGATACGGATAACAGCATTACTAAATAAATCAAGCATACATGCCAATTTATATTTCGTTCTCANATCTGATACTCAATGATTCCTTAACAAATAAACAAACTTTCATAAGTTCAGACCTATTGGTTGATTGCAGCAATCGAACATACTTAATAACAGATGGATTATTATAGTTTTTTGTATGTATTTCTTTTTTATATCAACAAATGTTGAACAAAAACATACAACATGAAAAGTTTGCACTTGAAGAAGTTGTTCTGATTTATTTTTGTTGTCATTATTTTGTCATTTTTGTTGTAAAACTGCTAAACAACAATGCCATCAAAATAAATGTTGGGTTTATAAATATATGTTTTCAGGAAACAAAATGTTGGGTTTAAGAAGCTATTTGTTTGGTAGAAAATGTCAATTGTTAGTGGAGCTCAATTGGTCGGCTCATTTACTACTTAAAAGTACCCTGGGTACTCTTAAGTAAATTACAATGTATCCCATGTACGGAAAATATACCTAAGGGCACCCGGCCATACTCCGGGTACACTCAAGTACACTCAAGAGTACCCGAGGTATTTTTAAGTAGTACCTGAGGTGATATTAGCCACTTGAGCGTTAGTGAAACATTATCATATAAATCATACACAAAGTTTGAGTATAGAAGTTGTTTAGATTTTTTGTGGTAACTATATTGTATCGAAGTTGTTTAGATTTTTTTGTGGTCATTATATTGAAATTTTTGTTGTAAAAATGACCAAAAAATAATGCCATCAAACTAAATGTTGTGTTTGAAAAAAATGTTCTATTGATTTTTTTACATATATTTTCATCGAACAAAATGTTTTGTTTAAGAAGTTATGTCCTTACTAAGTGAAATCTGATATGTGCAAGAAAATCTCAACACATTTTCATCAAAATGGGTCAAATATTGAGTTTTGCGTTTAATGATGTGTAAATTAGGTGATTTATTGCATTCGTGTTAAATAATCAGTATTATGATCAAAGTTAGTCTTTATTCTTTTGTATATTAATGATGACGATTTGAAATATAATCCATCGATGGTCTTACCCTACATTCCCTGTTTCTTTTAACACCAATACCATAAACATGATAAGATTGCAATAAGGAAATTTTAGTAACATTATCAGGATAGTAATTCTGGTTTATATCCACTAGCCTTATAATTAAGACAAGTGACGAATTACTGATGAATAGTTAAAATTATTAAGGGAAACATATGTTTCCACTAACATTCATTGAAACAAAAAGGATTGGTAGATATGCCAAATGTATTGTTCTCTAACTTTTTGTATGATTCACAAAGTTACCCCACTCTAGTTATTATGAGTTGCACTGTGATATGTAACCGGTATTTTTAATATCATAATGTGATTTGAAATAAACTCCATATTTTGTTTTACCCTAGATTTTTATGCCCCTGAAGGAGGGCATATAGAAGTTGCACCGTCTATCTGTGGTTGGGTGGGTTTATGAAGGCCAGCATTTGGAGTTTACTGGGTAATTTTAATGGAACAAAAACACTTATAATCTCTTTTTTTAGCTTGTTTAGCCTCGAGTTAGAGTCAATTTATTGAAACAAAAAACCCGTATAGAAAAATGTGTCAAATGTTTGTACATTCGTGTATGTCCTTGCTTTCAGATTTCGTTTCCTTTCAGTTTCTTATTTTATAATAACACGTATATTATTATTATTCCATTACCAGAAGATGAGTAGAATGCAGCCCGCATAAACTTTGGTGGAAGGTCAAGGTCAGAGTTCGAGATATGGAATTTGTATCTCTGTACTTTTAAATGCCTGTGAATATTTGTAACATTTCTTTAAAAAAATAATCCCAATGTGCACACCCCGTGTCTTTTATCCTCTTCAGTTAGATTTCAAGATTCAGATTCAAAGTCATAGAAAACAATTAATTGGGGTAACTACAAAAACTGGGCAGTTTCTTTTCACCTTTGATATCTCTATGTTTTCATCTAATACATGTATCTGCTTTATTTCAGAGACGGGTCGGTTCGTGTGCTAGAATTGCCAGAAGTCGTTCAGCGGACTTTCTGACCTCGTACGTGCCACGCGGATGAAAAGCCGTTCAAATGTGACGTGAATCACAAACGTTTTATTACGGCAAAGCTCAATCAAGAGGCACTGCTTGTTGCATATGGATGTTTATTTTTAGTGCAACTCTCTCTTTACTTATTAGAGATTTCAATCACGGGGCAAAACGTTGTTTGTTACCCTCCCTAATCCAATGGATGTTTGTTTTGTATGCAAAGCTGTATGGGCATTCGGCAATACTGCGAAACTCTTAATTATGGCACATTTGTAATCTTTTCTATTTCCTTTTCAGAGATGCATGTCTGTAATCACTGCCAGAAGACGTTCAAGTACAAATCTGCACTTGCTCGCCATGTTCTAATACACCAGCTGGAAAAACCGAGAAGTACCCTCAAGGAACAAAGCCTAGTTCATATTGATGCCAATAGTAAGCAGGACACTAATCTGCGAGAGATACGGATTAATTCTACTAAAGGTATGTATGCAAATGAGCCTCACTATGGGTAAGCCTTGTTCTGGGAAAATGGGGCTTAATTGTTTTTGGCATTGTTTGATGGCATGAATACCTAAATGTTTCATTAGCTCATTGGATAAGCTTTATTTATGTAATCACTATGCAGTCTGCTAATTAGGGACGACACTTTCCACTTTTATGGAATTTTTCGTTTAAACGAGCTCTCTTCTATACGAAAATCCAGTCTATTCACAAAGTGTGGTCCCCGATTAGCTTGTGCGGACTGCACAGGCTAATCTGGGACAATATTTTACGCACATGCATTAAGCCAAGTTTTCCAAAAACAAGGTTCAATTAAACTATTAATTGTTAACAAACACAACTTTTTGGTGTATATGTAATAATTATTGAACCATATGATTATTGTCCACTACCGGTTTCACCGGTGGGGACTTATGGTTTGCGCTCTGTGTGTGTGTGTGTGTGTGTGTTAGTCAGTCAGTCCGTAACACTTTTCTGGATCATGCGATAACTTTAAAAGTTCTTCATATTTTTGTATGAAACTTGAAACATGGACACATGGAAATATGGACATTATGCACGTCATTTCATTTTGTTCTACGTCGAAACATTTGGTTGCTACGGCAGCAAATAAAAAAAAAATCTGACAATGGTGGAGCCGGTAGGGGACATCATTGCTTGGCAATAGTCTTGTTGTATTGTAAAGTATGAGTTATATAAGAAATACCAAACCGATTATAATGTTTAAAACATTCTGTCAAAAAATGATTTATGATGAACAGTTCAATAAAAAAAAGTCAGAGCAAAACATAATTTAAATTTGTGCTTACCCTTTGATGTTACACATTTGATATTTAACCTGTATTTTTATTGAAAAGAAGGTTTGGATTTGGAAGTTAATCCGAGTTTAAGTGTTATTATGTGAAAGATGACTCATACACATTTAAGTATTAATTCTAACACTACACGCGACTTGTTTTCTATAGAGAAAGAAGAAAATCATGTGTGGATTATTCTGCAATAATTATGGGCGGAGCGTAATGTTTCGAAAATAGTTCCGAATAAAAGACAATTTTGCAGTAAAATGCACGTGCTTAAACCTGCTCTAAAAGAAATGTAATAAATGTAGCATGTATATAAATGTAATGAAACAACAAATTGTATATTTGGTGATAAGTGGCATAACCATGCCTACAAAGAATGTAATTCGTTAGAAAACGTAATTAAGAAAACATTTATAGCATGTCAGCTTTTCAGTAGCATCAATAAACGTGACGTCATTTAGTTTCTACGATTTTTGTTCTCAATAAAAGTGGCGTCATTTGCAAAATATTTATGAATAAAAACGACGTCATATGTTTGTACAATTCAATGACGTCACTAAATAGTGAACTTTGTACTAAGAAGGGCGCGGTATTGAAAAATATAGTTCACGTCCAAAAGCTTGAACCAAATCAATCAAAATCGTGTTAGAATCGAAATAATAATTTTCTATGATGGTTTGTTGTCGAATAACCCACATTAAGGAGTATAGATGCGTGTTATCAATTCACTCGTGCTTCGCACTCGTGATTTAATTCCCACGCATCTATATTCCTTACTGTGGGTTTTTCGACAACAAACCATGATATACAAATATTATTTCTTACACAAAAATGAGGTTTAATTTAGGAAGTTATGACAATGACCATTTAGACAATGACCCTTTAGACAATGACAATTCAGACAATGACAATGACTATTTTGACAATGACAATAACCCAGGGGCTCAGCAGCGAGGGCAACCACTTTGCACGAGACATACTAATAGTTCCATTAAATTGCATAAGAAAGTAGTGACTTCTACTTGTTTTAATGATTTACTTTGTTCCAGAAATTGACTGACCAAAATCAATAAGATGTAGCTGGACAAAAGAGTCTTTGTCATTAATTGCCCAATTTACAAGTCGTGCAAAGTTGATCATTGAAATGGACAGTCAGGAGCCATTAGACTTCTGAAAAGTGTTCATAGATGATGATTTGATTAATTAACTGTACTATATAAGTATGATTCTTTAAAGTTAAATGGCCCATTTAACAAACGTTCAAGAATGAGGAAATATTAAAACAATACCTCTGCTGAAATAAGATTTTCCTGGCACTGGCAATAAATGTGGGGCTCGTTTACAGGTGCGATTTGGAATCTGCTGTGAAATGAGATTTAAATATAAAAATTATTTCAAACAAATATTTGTAACAAAATATATTTTTGCTTCGAATTTACAATGGAGTAAAATGATACTGAAAATTACTTGGTGTGTTGCAGTTTGTATAAATTAATACACCTGTACAGGTAAAGAAATCAAATTGTTTAAAGTAATATCTTTATCTAAAATCAATAACAAATTAGAAAAATATAGGTTTTATACAATTATGTCTTTTAATTAATGAAATGCAGTTCTTTGAAAACAACCACCCATTGCAGCCTCTATTACAGATATTAATTTAGCAGAAATGAGGCTTATCAGTTATTCCATACAAAGCATGTTAAGGCTTAAATACTTTAATTTAAATCAGTGAAATACATCTATTACACAAAATTAATACTTAAGTGTGTTTTTTTATATTTGTTAATGTTTTCATTCAAACTGCCAAATGATTGTTTGTTCCTGATTAATGATGATTGGTATGGTGTAATGAAGGGTATAAAAGAAGTGTTTTAAACGCTGAACAGAAATCACTTCTCCTTTAAGTTGCCTCACTTCTCCCTAATTTCAGCTAAGGGAGAAGTCACTTTTTCCTCAAATTTGAATGTAGGCTTATAACCATTGAAACAATGACAATGACTTATTTGACAATGACTATTTAACCCTTTCAGAAGCAAAGTGAAAATGGCTATATGCAACCAGCATAAAACCAGAACAGCCTGCGTGTAACTCACAGTCTGTTCAGGTTTTCTGCTGTTTGATGCTTATCAGTATCTAAGGATTGGAAATGAAGCCTTTAAAACTTACATCTTGTATGAAAGGTCTTTAATATAATTTGATTTTAAGAGGGACTACAAATGCGTCAAAGTGCGTTTCTGGGCTGGAAAGGGTTGAACAATGACAATAATCATTTAAGCAATGACAATGTCCTTTTTGACGATGACAATGACCATTCGAACAATGAAAATAACCATTGAAACAATGACAAATACCATTTTACAATAACAATGACTATTTACAATAGTCACCATTTAAGGTCAAACTTCATAAGAAAGTCTTGGGCCTAAAAAGGATTTTCAAAGTACAGAACAAGTCTACTGAGATATACTTGCCATTGCAAGAACTAAGTCCCTATTGTTGAAGGTTAAGGCAACATTTGATTGTCACAGGTTGTAGAAGAGAAATCATTTAAGACTTTTTCCAATCTTTTCCTGAAAAAAAACAAACAACAAACAAACAACAACTTAAGATAGGTGTACAATTGTGACAATGGCACACTTGTTATCTTGCTGTTTTCTATTTTCAGACAGGCTTCTCTGCCATCTTTGCCAGAAGATATTCAGCTCGCATTCGGATCTGAGTCGCCATATTTTAACACACAGGGGGGGAAGGCCATTCGAATGCAGTGTTTGTCATAAACAATTTAATCGGGAAGGTCATCTTGATCGTCACATGTTGGCTCACACAGGGGAAAGTCGGTTCGGATGCAGTATTTGTCATAAACAATTTAATCAGAAAGTTTATCTTGAGCGTCACATGTTGGCTCACACAGGGGAAAGTAAGTTCGAATGCAGTGTTTGTCATAAACCATTTAATCAGAAAGTTTATCTTGAGCGTCACATTTAGTTGGTCCACAAAGAAGGTAGTCGTTAGTGGAACATTCGTGATATACAGATAGCCCACATGAGAGAATATTGTAATAGGAACACTCTTGATGAACAAATAGTTTATATGAGTGCCTATTGTTAGTGGAACACTCGTGATATACAGATAGCCCACATGAGTGCATATTGTTAAAGGAACACTCGTGCTATACAGATAGTCCATATGAGTGCCTATTGTAAGTGGAACACTCGGGATATACAGATAGCCCACATGGATGCATATATGTAGAGGAACACTCGTGATATACAGATAGTCCATATGAGTGCCTATTGTAAGTGGAACACTCGTGATATACAGATAGTCCACATGAGTGCATATTTTTAGAGGAACACTCGTGAAATACAGATAACCCACATGAGTGCATAGTGTAAGAGGAACACTCTTGATGTACAGATAGTCCACATGAGTGCATATTATTAGTGGAACACTTGTGATGTACCTATTGTCAATATGAGTGCCAATTGTTAGTGAAACACATGTGATGTACAGATAGTCCGCATAAGTGCCTATTGTAAGTGGAACACTTGTGATGTACAGATTGTCCATATGAGTGCATTTTGTTAGTGGAACACTCTTGATATACAGTTATTCAATATGAGTGCCTATTGTTAGTGGAACATTCGTGATATACAGATAGTCCATATGAGTGCCTATTGTTAGTGGAACACTCGTGATATACAGATAGTCCATATGAGTGCCTTTTGTTAGTGGAATACTCCTGATGTACAGATAGTCTATATGAGTGCCTATTGTTAGTGGAACACTCTGGATATACAGATAGTCCACATGAGTGCCTTTTGTTAGTGGAACACTCGTGATGTACAGATAGTCCATATGCGTGCCTATTGTTAGTAGAACACTCGTGATATGCAGATAGTCCATATGCGTACCTATTGTTAGTAGAACACTTGTGATGTACAGATAGTCCATATGAGTGCCTATTGTCAGTGGAACACTCGTGATGTACAGATAGTCCACATGAATGCCTATTGTTAGTGGAACACTCGTGATGTACATATAGTCCAAATGAGTGCCTATTGTACGTGGAACACTTGTGATGTACATATAGTCCACATGAGTGCTTATTGTTAGTGGAACACTCGTGATGTACAGATAGTCCATATGTTGTCCTTGATAAGCCTTTCATTTGCGGTTAAAGGTCTAATGAGTTAAGACTTGTAGAAGATGTTACTTGTTGAAATGTATCAACATCCTCATTCATGTTTTCTTAAATGTTAATATATGCATGCATTGAAAGATATCAATTCAAATCAATTTTACAATATAAGAATAATAACAGTACGTTATTAATCCAATACAGCGTCCGTATTGCAGTGTTAATCTTTCTTCAACTCGTCGGATAGATTCAAGAACACACTTACACTAACATAGTGTTCTCTATATTAACAAGCTGTGTATGTGTTTCAGTGTCGTACAACTACCCAGTCTGCCGGAAGGTCTACCGGACGAAGAAATCCCTGTCACGTCACATTAAGACACACTCCGGGGAGAAACCGTTCGTGTGTCACGTGTGTCACAAACAATTCACAACGAACAGCAGTCTGAAACGGCACATGATTCTCCATATTGATTGTAGATCTCCGTTATGAATGCATTTCTGTGACATGGGTTTTAAAATAATGTGGCGTAATGTCCACGAAGGATGCTACATTCGTATACTATTCTACATAATTCGTAAAAGGTTCTGCCCTTACTTATGTATATGTTGTTTCCCATCTTCAAACATATTTTTGAATGAAAAATAGAACTAATGATCTTCAAATGCATTTAAAGATTGAACCTCAGAATCCTGATTCTTGAACACCGTTTTAAAGGATTTTGAAATCATTGGCAAAATGTTGATGACCTTATTTTATATTTTATTTAGAACATTATAGATCGGCTACCTCAGTAGTTAAACAATTCCGAGGATGGCGGAGTGGATACCCTGCCCGGCCAAATAAAGTTGATGATGATTGGTCATGCCATCTTTTATAAGGCCTTTCACCCCCTTCCTCTGATTTAAGTTAGGCAGTTGTTAGTTACTTGCACAAGTATGTGTCAAACTACCTAACCCAGGGAATGTTAACTGACCGCTCTGCTAGAACTGAAATATTGTTGAAAACGGCGAAAAACCCCAACAGCTAACAGGTATCATAACATGATACTGCCTGGTAATCAAGTAAAGCATAACGTTTTTGCATAATATAATTTTGTTGAATAGAAGTTTAAGACAGTGCTGCTTGAACAAAACAATTAACGGAGTTACCAAACAAACATCAAAAACTGTGTTGTCATCATCGCGCTAAATTTGAAGTTCTAGATATGTTTGTATTATTGGTTATATTGAAATGGTTTTCTGTCCCCAAAAATATGGTCGCACATTTTTTGTCTGTTTATCTCGTGGATTTACAAAGGTACAGAAGAGTTTGTTACTCCAGCAGACATGTTTACACCTTCTTTGTCAATTTAAACCAATGAATAATTGGGTTTTAATCCATTGAATTATAAATAAATTACCTGGCGAGTGGTCAAGTTTATATGTAATGAAATTGGTCACTCGCCAAGTAAGCAATAGCTCTGTCCACTTACCTTTGTTAGCATAAAGTTCTTATTCCGTTACTCCGACATGTTTTATTTGTTGGATCATGTGGCTGCGATAAATGGCATCTGCTTGATTGGTCCGTTACTCTGATTGACATCTGATTGATTGGTCCGTTACCTTGATTGACATATGATTGGTCGATCCGTTACCGTGATTTACATCTGATTGGTTGATCCGTAACTTTGATTGATTGACAGCTGTCGAGTTGTCAATGTTGAGTGCACGGAACTAGATACTTACTGAAAAATCTATATTAAAATATATCGAACTAAGGCCATCTCGATGTCTTTAGGGAACTCCTAGGGTCTTCGAGATAACATTGAGCATAAGGCTGTTGCATCTGTTTAATAGAAGTCTACTGAGTGAATATTCTGCTGATGTTTCATGTCATAACACATGCCTGAATTGTAGGAAGCCATTACATTCATTGATTTTATTTGACATTGATATTATATCTGATATATATGGATTTTATATTAAGAAGTCTGCATTAACTAATGACTTTCTTTGTATGTATGATATTTGCTATTGTTGAGTATTAAAACAAATGACATCCATTCTAATAATATTCATCTTTTGAGAGTAATACATAGATTATTATTAAGTTGACAACACAGATTTCAAATTCATAACATCGGTTGTAATTGCTAACATCAGTCAGAAATGCTATCAGCAATTAAAGGGCAAAATTTGTTCCTTCAAATGAAAGTCCTTTACTTAGATAGGATTCAATATGCTGCAGAAACGTGTTTATGTTCTTCAGAGTTTATTTCAGATAATGCTGCGTCTATGGGCTGACTTGTCCTTGTAACATTTCAGGGGAAAAAAATAATTTTGAGCAAAAATAGATCAACTGTACACAGGTATTACCCAAAGAAATACTGTTGATAAAACCAGACTAATGCACGGTTGCCAATCAGGCCTTACTGTTGCCTGCTAGCAAATACAGAAACTGGTAATAAGAAGCTTTTTAGGTAACACACGTGTCTGAAATGATTATATGTTAGACTATTTGAATAACAAACAAGATAATGATACGATATTGGTATCTATTCTGATTTCAGGTATTCACGTCTGCCCGAGCTGTGATAAGACATTCAGACAGAAAGGTCACATGACGGTTTACATGAGAATTCACATCGGCGTCCAGCCTTTTGAGTGTGCCGTGTGCAAGAAACGATTCAACCAGCGCAGCAACTTAAAGAAGCACATGTTTACCCACTTGCCTAAATGGAGAAATGTGCAGCTTTAGGGGAAACGTGGACGTTTGGGACCTTAATGGAAAACAATGTGTTAAATCTGATTCAGTTTTGGAGCATTTGTCATGTTCAGGTTGAAAATGAAAACGTATGCGTAAACCATCATGATTTTCAGTTTTAACGTTGTGTAAATATAATCATAAAAATACCAAAAGCAACTTTAAGTGATACATTAAAATATGAGAAAATACATGTGAGACATGAAACAAAGTTATTTTTAACGAAACATGTACCTTATGTATATGTTGTGCTCTATCTTCCAAATATTTTAAAATAAAAATTATTCCCATTATCTTCAAATACAGATGAAATACAGTTTAAAACATGAGCGCGAAAAGTTGTCATATATTAGCCTGTGCAGTGCACACAGGCTTATCAATGACGACACATTCCTCATAACCTGGATTTTCGCTCCTTTTAAAGGAAAAATATAAAAACAGCGAAAAGTTTCGTCCCTTACTAGCCTGTACGGACCGCACAGGCTTATCTGGGACAATATATTACGCACAAGCGTTTAGTCTCGTTTTCCCAGGACGACGCTCATTATAAATTGTGAGTCATTTTTCACGTAATTCACATACTGTTCTTTTTTTGCTTCAGTGCCGTTCATCTGCCCAGTCTGCCAGAAGGACTACACGACGAAGAAGTCATTGTCACGTCACTTGAGGACACACTTCGGGCAGAAGCCGTGTGAGTGTTACGTGTGTCATCACAGATTCACTGAGAACGGCAGTCTAAAACGTCACATGATTCTCCACATTGACTTTAGATCTCCGCTATGAATTCATTTATGTGAATTGAGTTTAAAAATAATGTGGCGTAATGCAGAAATGGTTACACCTTTTTTGACCAGTTTAAACAATGAATAAATGGGTTTAAATCCATTATACATAAATAAAGGTCGCCATTCAATCGAATCGACCGCCCGCCAAATAAGCGATTACCCCGCTCACTTAGCTTTGTTTGCATAAAATGCTTATTCCATTTTCCGACATGGTTTATTTCTATGACCATGTGGTGGTGATAAACGGCATCTGATTGGTTGATCTGTTACTTTGATTAACATCTGACTGTTTGATCCGTTACTTTGATTGCATCAGATTGGTTGATCCGTTACTTTGATTGGCATCTGATTGGTTGATCCGCTACTTTGATTGCATCTGATTGATTGATCCGTTACATTGAATGACATCTGATTGGTATATTCGTTACTTTGATTGGCATCTGATTGGTTGATCCGCTACTTTGATTCACGGCTGATTGGTTGATCCTTTACTTTGATTGACAGTGGTCAATATTTAGTGTGCTGAACTAGATACGTATCGAAAAGTCTTTATTCAAATATGTCGAAATACTGCCATCTCGAAAGTATTCGCGAACTCATAGTTGACTCTAAGGGACTTTAAGATAACGCTGAGCATGAGGCTGTTGTATCTGATTAGCATGCGTCTACCGAATGAATGTTCTGCTCGTGTTTCATGTTGTAATTTCTTTTAGTTGTAAAAATTGTCATCAACGATTAAAAGGCAACATTTGCTCCTTCAAATTTTATTCCTTCATTAGATAAGACTCTATTTACGACAGAAACAGGTATAAAGAAGCTAATTAAGTAACTCGTCTTTTTTATTTCAGGTTTTCATATCTGCCCGATCTGCGATAAGACATTCCGACAGAAGGGTCACATGACGGTTCACATGAGGACTCACACCGGTGTTCGGCCTTATGAGTGTGCCGTGTACAAGAAACGGTTTAACCAGGGCAGCCACTTGAAGTCTCACATGGTAACCCATATGCAACTCTAGGGTGCGTTTTAATGACGTCATTTCCGTATGTGAAGACGCTATGTTCTGGTGAAAATAAAGCAGAGTCTTAATAAATTGCCTGCATGTAATTTGTTACATCGCATACAGCTTTAGGACTCATATGCTATGTCAAAATAGAGAAATTTACAGTTTAAGACAGAGATTAAAATTTAGAACGTCAATTGAAAACTATGCGCAACATCTGGTGCAATGTTAGAGCATGTGTGATTTACATTGTGTAAATGGAGATTTATGTGTACCATCATGATTTTGGGGTTTAACTTTGTGTAAATATAAGCATTACATATACAAAAGCACCTTCATATTACACATTAAACTACTTAATTTAGTAAGTTTAATNTATGTGTTCCATCATGATCTTGGAGTTTAACTTTGTGTAAATATAAGCATTACATATACAAAAGCACCTTCATATTACACATTAAACTATGTGAAAATATAAATGTAACATGGACAAACAATCTTATATGAAAGATGTTCATGTTATTGTTATCTCAGAGTTAATAAAGGTAATGCCATTTTTTGTAAGGCGGACCTCTTGAATTGATTCTTTCCTTCTTACTTTTATGATTAAAATAGCATTGACTTTCAAAAAATGTATGTATGATTCTAACTGTTGATGTTTAATAAAAATAAGTGGCGCTGTATACGTTTTAAATGTGTGAAACATGTATATACATATATATTACCATTCAACGCAAGCATTACATATTTATCCANGATCACATGTTGGTCCACACGGGGGAAATGCCGTTTGAATGCAGTGTTTGTGATAAACGATTTAATCAGAAAAGAAGTATTAAGGATCACATGTTGGTCCACACGGGAGAAATGCCATTTGAATGCAGTGTTTGTGATAAACGATTTTATCGCCAAGGCCATCTTGAGGCCCACATGGTCGTCCATACGGGGGAAAAGCCGTTCCATTGCAAGGTGTGTCATAAACGATTTACGCAAAAAAGTAAAGTGAGGGATCACATGTTGGTGCGCACAGGGAAAGTCCATTCGAATGAAGTTTTGTCATAAACGATTTAATCAGAAAAGTACTCTTGTCAAAGGCGATTTGCCAGAAAGAGCAACCTTAAGACTCAAAGCTTAGTTCACATGAGGGTAAATTGTAAGTGGAACACTTGTGATGTACAGATAGTCCATACTAGTACATATTGTTAGTGGAACACTCGTGATATACAGATAGGCCATATGAGTGCCTTTTGTAAGTGGAACACTCGTGATGTACAGATAGTCCATATGAGTGCCTTTTCTTAGTGAATCACTCGTGATGTAAAGATAGTTCATGTGAATGCATATTGTTAGTTGAACACTCGTGATGTACAGATAGTCCATATGAGTGCCTATTGTTAGTGGAACACTCAAGATGTACAGATAGTCCATATGAGTGCATATTGTTAGTGGGGCACTTGTGATGTACAGATAGTGCATATGAGTGCCTATGAGTGCCTTTTGTTAGTGGGGCACTCGTGATGTACAGATAGTGCATATGAGTGCCTATGAGTGCCTATTGTAATTTGAACACTCGTGCTGTACAGATATTGCATATTAGTGCTTATTGTTATGGGAACATTCGTGATGTACATTTAGTACAAATGTGTGCCTATTGTTATTTTAATACTCGTGATGTACAGATAGTGCATATGAGTGCCTATTGTTAGTGGAATACTCGTGATGTATAGATAGTCCATATGAGTGCATATTGTTAGTGGACCACTCATGATGTACATGTACATGTAATCCATATGAATGCCTATTGTTATTGAAACACTCGTGATATACAGATAGTCTAATGAGTGCCTATTGTTAGTGGAATTCTAATGATGTACAGATAGTCCATATGAGTGCCTATTGTTAGTAGAACATTTCTGATGTACAGACAGTCCATATGAGTGCCTATTGTTAGTTGAACACTCGTGATGTACAGATAGTCTATATGAGGGCCTATTGTAAGTGGAACTCTTGTGATGTACAGATAGTCCATATGAGTGTCATATGAGTGCAAATTGATAGTGGAACACTTGTGATGTACAGATTGGCCATATGAGTGCCTTTTGTAAGTGGAACCCTTATGATGTAAAGATAGTTCACATGAGGACAAATTTGTATTGGGACACTCGTCGGGCACATATAAAGAATATGACACCTGTGGTAATGTGTGCAACTAAACTTTTCAGTGTCATTACTATATTTTGTTGTATTAGTACATGGTTAAAATTGTGTCTATTATTAAGAAGTTTTCTCATTTTACATGTTTAATATTTTTATGTTTGAAGACTTAGAAAGAAAACGTATTCTTTAAGAAGTTGTCTGTTAGACACATATTGTGTGATCTGTTGTATATGATAGTATCAAACAAAAAGATTGCATTTAAAGAAGTTGTTTTAATTCATTTTTTGGTAACGATTTTGCCATTGTTTTTGTGGTAAAAGTGCTGAATAAAAATTCCATCAAAATGAATGCTGGGTTTTATAAATATATATTTGCATCAAACAAAATGTTTGGTTTAAGAGGTTATTTGTTTTCTAGTAAGTGCCAATTGTTAGTGGAGCTCAATCGGTCGTTGTCGGCCCAGATACTACT
>VMBQ01007004.1:20680-50525 GCA_007657795.1 Dreissena rostriformis
ATTATTATTATTATTATTATTATTATTATTATTATTATTATTATTATTATTATTATTATTATTATTATTATTATTATTATTATTATTATTAGTATTATTATTATTATTATTATTATTATTATTATTATTATTATTATTATTATTATTATTATTATTATAATTTTTATTATTATTTTTAGTATATTATAAGTATTATTATTATTATTATTATTATTATTATTTAACTTTGTCATGCATAAAGTATCACTCCGAAACGTCGAATCCGCATATAATAGCTTCTACTTATCTCGTTGCATGCATGTAATTATAAATAATGATTAAAAATGTATAACATAAACTTTTGTTTTATCAGTAAACGAATACAACTATTTCAATTAAAATATAATAAATGGTTCCGTACCTAGCATAACATTCCTATCTACTCACTTTCCTTATACTGCGCCTAGAGTAGTAAATATATATATGTTTCTCGCACGCCTGTACGATAGCTTATGATTTTATTGGGGCGGACGGTATGTTCTGCGTCGAAAATAGCGAGCTGCGCTCTTAGATATTGAGTTATTCAAATGACTTGAATACTTTTTCAAATAAGTAAGTATATCGGGCAGTTCGTATGGATGTAAATGTAAATTTTGATGTTCGGTGTTTATGTTGCTATAGCTTTGATTCCGCATAAATGAGATAATGTTCCCCGTTACATTACTCATATGAGCAGAACATAATCATTGTTAGCTGGGTTTTTGTATTTA
Organism: Dreissena rostriformis; assembly: GCA_007657795.1. Taxonomy (NCBI): domain Eukaryota; kingdom Metazoa; phylum Mollusca; class Bivalvia; order Myida; family Dreissenidae; genus Dreissena; species Dreissena rostriformis. Next base: position 21,430 of record VMBQ01007004.1, read on the forward strand.
TTATGAAATATTTATAAAAGAATTTCAAAGTGTTATACTTTTTATCTATCAAATACAAAACGCCTATAATTATATATGTGTATATATATCTGTATTGTCTCCATTTTCTGAAGATGTACATGAACAAAAGACGATACAAACATAGTATAAATACAAATGAAGTCAGGGTAAATAAATAAAGATTTAGTTAAATGGTTATATACATAAGTTCATGAACAGTTTCTGTGCGTGACCCTTAGTTATCACAAGATTGTAACTCATTTCTTTTATCTTTGGGCTCGTCATCGTTATACCCTTATCAGCGTCCTGTGCACTTCACGATGAGAACTAGATCGAAATGCGGATGTACCAGGTTTAGGGTTCGTCGACTAGCGTGGGGTTTGTCGTCGGCAGTAAATGTCTTGTCATTATTTGACCGCGAGTACCGATTGTAAGAAATTGGCACAGCTAATCAGTAACTCTGGGTATAGTTCTATAGTAGAAGTAGTAGTAGTAGCAGTAGTAGTAGTAGTAGTAGTAGTAGTAGTAGTAGTAGTAGTAGTAGTAGTAGTAGTAGTAGTAGTACAAGAAAAAAGAAGGTTTGAGATTAATAAACATAGTAATCGGTTACTTTTAGCAGTTCTCTCAAGTATCCAGTGTCAGAAACGATTTTTACGGACCATTAGCTTTTTAGTGAACATTCTTTTCACGTACTGAATGCATTATCGACAAAAATCCACAAATCCGATATATATCAAACCGGTTAATTGTGTGTTTAGCCAAACCAGAACTGTATTTTGGTCGTTGAAATTTGACACCATTTCTTTACAATCCGTGCAATATAATGTGAATGTCAGCGCATTTAAATACCGATCATATCAATAAAAAAGATTTAGCAACTGTACTATTAACTTACACTTTATGAAATTGTGTGTTGATACACTTTAGATTGAATGGCAAAAGTTAAAATAATTATAATTATACTTGATATTTGGATTTAAGTGCAGGGTTAATGATGCGGAAATCATGTTACTTACTGCTTTACATTTAGACATTTCTTTGTTCGTTTTATTGTTGGATCAACGCTCAAGTTGAGGTAGCTATCGGAACAAGTTTGAAAAATATATTAGCAGTGGAACTGCATGTAAGCTTTTCGCTATTATACTTATTTTACTTGCGTATTCTCATAATCTTACTTTCATTCGCTGAATGGACGTTTACGTTCCATTTTAAAATCTTAAACTTATATCAATACTATGATGGCAATACGACATAAAACGTGTGTTATAAGTACTAAAAATAATAAATAACTTCATCATAAGTGTATAAATACGTATTACATTTGGTGGTTTTTCATTATCCATTTAAGTTTAGAACTTTAGTGAATATATTTTTGGCTACTGCCACTGGTTTTTGTGAAAATGTATTTCCGTAACTCATTTAACACGACAAAAGTGAATTATCCGATATCTAAACTGTATTGTAAAGTCCGAAGTACACTTAACTGGCGATATTCTTAAGTGAAGCATTATCAGGCCGTTCATTGCACAAAAGCTTCCATATTCACCATTTAACATATATTTGCTTAAGCAACGTCTTGTGATTTGTAAATGGACTAATGTTATTTATAAAAACAATACTGTGAGCTAGTCATCACGTTCAACATAGTTTTGGTTTTTGAAAGGCGTATTATCTTAGTGCGCACCGGGCACCAGGCTAATGCCGTGCGATCCGAAAAGTATTGACAACCCATGAGTGACAATGCTATTTTATCAGATATTGTAACACAAAAAAACGCTCTTGCTCGAAAGAGAAATCTAAAAATCATACAGATATCCAAAGCTTGTAGGAGCACATCCCCAAATAATATGTCCACTATCAAACTGGATGATAGCGTTATCAATTTGCCTGAATATATTTGGTCAGATTATATTGATGCAACTAATGCACATATTTAGAAGTCAGATAAATAACACTAAATTAAAAAAGTAAATACATCGTCACGAACTGATAATTTATGAAATTGAACACAAACTTTTCAAAACATATAGAAGCAAACATTATGAAGGAATATCTTTAAAATATTTGCTTTATTAACATTTAAACATTCCCAAACATGTGAGGAACGCAAATGTGTAAATTTGTGTAGCAAACATTAGAAGCTTAGTTAAAAATAATTATTACTTTGTATATAATCTTTCATTTTAATGATGCTTTATTTTGCAAATAATGAAACGTTTTATAAGTAGAACAATCATTCGTGACATATTCAAGGTTTGACGGTATGACAGAAGAACGTAATACGATTCGGATTGTGGATAGCTTACATGATGTGGCGGCTTTGCATCGGGAAACGGGGACAAGGAACAAAGTTAGTGTTTTTTTTAAGAAATATTGCAATAATCAGTGGATTAATACCAAAAACAAATGACGTTTGATTATTCTGACAGATTTTGCCTAAGCCACTAAAAAAGGTTTAAAAGAACAATATATTAAAATGTACACACCTTAATTCATGATAACTGAGTTGCAATATTGTCTATGTCTATATTCTGTATCCCTGTAAAACTTCAATTGTAGTAAAAAAAGATACATTTAAGTCCACGTTTGCTTAAAATTATATATTTATTTTCACTGAATTGGTGACTAAATACTGGAAAATTTGAACTGTAACGATAAATGCAGTTAAAATACAGACAAATTAAACATAAAATCCTGTTGCGCTCGTAATAGGTGTCGGATAAGCATTCTTTATTGGGGTCATAATAAACGATTTGTTGTGTATATGCTTGTTTATTAAGCATATGTTAAATCATAGTTTATTGTTTCACCAAAATCCTATACTATCCTTTTGTAGCAGATTAGCAGACTTTTTTATTGATCATTATATTACCAAACGTTAAATATTAATGAAAATGTTGGATTCAAACACTATCTTACGTATTTTGTGTCGCACTCATAATTTGTAATAACGTTCTTGTAAATTAATATGTTTCATTAATGAACTCATTCACAGTTCGGAGCGCAATGTAGGTGTCAGACAAACCCGCATTAATTTGGATTCATCAAGGCGGTCGAACTACAGACAGGATAAACCTCTAGAGACACACATGCATGTATTAAAAGAAATGAATTCCTTTGTCGATGTATATTTAATACACCAGACTAAGATTATGTATGCGACTTGCTAAAACAAACTAATTTGTGTGTGTATAAAAATAGTTATGTTAACTAGTACATGAAACGAACATTGACATCGGACTCGCTGATATTTTAGTCTTATAACCGAATAAACATCGTGTTGCACTTACACGTTGTTTGTTTTTAAAATTCGGAATCCAGAACTAGAATAATTATATTACCTGACAGTAAATGTAATTGATGTCGACTGATAAAGGTCTTAGAATGCAATTCATAAGTATTGACATACATATGCATGGACAAACAGACGCACATACAAGCTTTATAACCCACTTTACCCAGATTCAAAGATTGCACTGATATTGTCAGGTGAACATTATGCTTATGTTCATATATTTGACTTCTGAAGTGGTAATATGCTGCTGTTGCTTTTTCTAAAATTTGAACTTGCGACTTTATGTTTTAACACTTGTGACTCAGATTAAAACTTAAGATACACATTCTGGTCAGTCTTTATAAATATTTAGTTATAAATGTGGCTTCTATGATGCCAACAAAGTTTTTCTTATATTTCACTTGGTGACTATTTTATTTAAACATATAACATAAATGCGACGTTGGCCTCGATATTTTCAAGATTTGCGTTCTGAATAAGTTCAATCAATATTGAGTTATACATGGGGCAATAAATTTTCAGAGTTGACCTTGTGACCTTGTTTTTTAACACTCATGACCCATATCAACAGTTTGCTAGATATTGTCAGTATTACTATTGTGGCAAAGTTTCTTCAAGATTGGGTCATACCTGTGGCTTCTATAGTGGTAACACGTTTTTTAGAAGATTTGACCTAGTCCCTTAGTTTCGGCTGGACAAAACCATTAGTTAGCCATTTCTTTCAAATTGTCAACCAGAACATTCTGACCAAGACCCATCAATATAAGAATATTTTGTAAAATGTGACTTTGTGACCTTGGTTTTGGATACATGGTACCCGAATTCAATTATGGTCCTTGATATTTTCATGAAAACAATACTAACAAAGTTACATATAGATTGAATCATAAATGTAGATTCTTGGGCGACTACAAATTTGTTTGTTTATCTTAGATGTCATCCGGTGACTTATATTCCTTGGTTAAGATATTGTGAACATAAACATTCTGACCAAGTGTTCCAAATATGTGGCCTCTGGAGTATTAATAAGCGTAAACAAATGACACAGCACGACAAAAGACGCCAGACGCAAAAGATAACCTAGCCTCGATATCTCAGTTGTGGTAAACGTGTCAACATTCATTGTAAACATTAGTCTACTCCAAGTTTGCCATGAATGTGGATAATATTGCTTTTGTTTAGTCAACGGTGAAATAAAAGCCATCCATTTGAACTATATGAATATGACAACATTAGTTACAACTACATACCAATTAGTCATAGAAAACGTTATCAGACTATACTTTGGGTTGTACAATGTAAATATAAATACACGATTATATGCAAAACACGTCTGCTTTATATACTGAAAACGGAATAAAGATAATTGCTTGAATTGATGATTATTTTATTAATAATATGCAATACCATTTTGATTTGAGTTTTTGTTCATACCTAGCTCCCCGAGTACTTCACTGCTTGGTCAATTTGGTTGTCTGATCTACTTGATGAGATAGGAGCCGGATAATGCACTGTTATGGAGCGGAGAGGCACGCTTTTGAGGAGAGGGAACATGGGGACGATAGAAAGACAACTAACGGGAAACGACTCGGAATGCTTTAATTTCGGGAGCCAATCTGAAGGAACCACCACTCCTGGTCTCAATTCTGATATTGATGTGCTATATAGTAACAACGACGTGAATATCATGACAGACTTGAGAGACTGGGAGGTTGGAATGAGTAAACTTCTGATGCTCCATGACGACATCACTCCTCCTCAACAGTACCTGCTACAAACTACCAAAGCATACAAACCGGAAGCGGTTACCAGTACTGACAATAAAGGGAATTTTTGGACAGTAGTTTTCAGCTCAGAACGATGGAAACAGAAAGCAGAGCAGAAATTCTCAGGAAGAAATGTAACCAGAAAAGGACCTTCAGTGAGTCCTAAGATCAACTGGGATCTTGTACAGGCATTACACGTCTGCAGACCTCTTCCTGAAAAACGACACTGGATAAACAGATGAAGAGGTAGACACTGGTCGCCTACCCAATTACTAGAAGCTGCACGAGTAGCTCCGTCTTTTCTGGTACCTGCCGGTCATCCGGACAGTGACTACAAGCGCGAAGAATGGCGAACGTCTCCAAACCTTATAGAACGAATGTTAATGTTTAGTTTTAATATGACACAAATAAAATGTTACATTGTTCTCAAATTAATTAAGCGATCCTTATTTAATAAAATGGTTAGGGACTCTACCACAAGTTTTCATTGTAAAACTTTAATGTTCTACACCATAGAGAGAACACACCCTTCTCTGTGGAAGGAACATAATCTCATGTTTCTACTTTCACTATCTTTGAAGGTATTAACAACATGGCTGCGATTGCGTATATTCCCTCATGACATTATCGAAGGAGTGAACTTGTTCGATGGGAAACTGTCTTTAGTGCAACAAAGACGCTTTTTACAGGATTTGGAATCCATGATAAAGAACACCTTACAAGATTTATTTTATATAGATATCGATCGATTAGGATGTCGGTTACAATCGTGTGGTATACGGCGAATCGGACATGCTCAAAATGGAAAACTGGGACCTGTACGCTTACGTTACAGTATCAGTTTATTGCTGAAGTTTGAGTGCTCAGAAAGATTTCTCACGTCCTTCAGTTGTTTAATAAATGAAATACACATATCTCATACAACCTTCGAGCTCGGTATAACATATAAAGTGTGCACTGTTTTTGAATACTCAAGGAATATCCAATTGAAAACCGTTACTTTAGACTTTATTCATTACTTCTACGCATTACACAGTTCAGTGCAATCATGTAAGTGTATACGACTACGGAACTCTGTTTTCAGCGAAATTATATTTGTTAAACGCGGATGTAGCTTCAAATCGATTAAAGTTGGCTTCCATTTTGTACTGTTGTGTGTATCTTCACGCGGCAGTTAGAGTGTTGGAGGACGTGAACCGGATGTATCGTGGTAAGGTCAAGGCTGTGTGTGGATGTAGATATATTAAAGGAGAAACAGATCTCTAGGGGTTTGCTAACATTATAACAGATAACTTTAACATGTTCAGTGAACCGCCATTCGAATTCTGTGTCAAATTTGTTAGACAATAAGAGTACTGTGTTCCATACGTATTGCTGTTTGAAATGAATCGCGGTATGACGGAAGAGGAAGTTGCACAACGACACTTCGTTGAAAAACGATGGATGGACAGCGCTGAGATTGATGCACGTCCATTTCTTCACTATCTTCAGTACCTCCTGTATGGAGGACTCGGTGAACGTGACAAACAATTATACGCAATGCGAAAGCTTGAGTTTATCATATGTAACCCAATAAATCAGATAAACCTTTATCACAACGAGACTTCACTGAACTTGCTTGGTCACTGCTATGAAATGGAAGGAGGCTATAAAGAGGCGTTACATTTCTATAAAATGGCGTTGCGTCTCTACGACACGAACAATGCTGCTAACTGGCACGTGCAGCGTGTACAGCGTATTATAATAAGTTTAGAATAAAAAACCACAGAACATAAGAGGAACTATAGAAGTATTTATTTAAGATACGTTATGAATAATTAGTTAGTTTTCTACTTATAAAACTGCATGTTATATTAATCTGCACATTCACCAAGCAAATGCTTGGTGCAATGTATTGAAAAATATTAACATCGTACGCGTTCTTCTATTTTTTTGCTTTATATAAGGAATTTTGCATTTCGCGAAGTTGATACAGATAATGAGACTAAGTGTATTTAGCAACTTCAAGAACACCTTATATACGAGCCTTTTTGTATTCGGGTCGAGCTAGTAGTCATAAATCTATACAACGCTTACCTTTTATCTATTATCTCACCATTTTCTCAACTGTTTAAGTCGAAACAAATACGGAAATGTTTTCATCTGTAAAAAACATTTCGATAAAATTCAAAATATGCCGTCAACCATGCATAGACATACAATGGCATAACTGTTCGGCACGTGCAGTTTAATCCCGGCAATGCTGACATTAAGCTCAGTTTACTGATCGGGGGTTTATTTTAGACAATGCATTTAGGAATAAATGTAATTTATAACCATATGTATCTGTGTAATATTTAGTATGTAGATTATAAACGCGATAATCAGAAGGCCTAGGAGGCCTCTACCATAATTTAGGTCGCCGTGGCGTAGTGGATGTGGTGTCCGCCGAGCGATCGGGAGGTCATGGGTTCGATCCCAACAGGGAGCGTTCCTTCGTTCTCCCCTAAAGACGCCAAGTACTGGTTCTAGTCCCAGGAAACGGACTCGAGAGCGTTTATATAAGCCTAAGGCTTTCGATGCAATCGAGCTAAAATAAATAGGTTTAACTAAACACCATAATGCATGCTCACTATAACGTATGATGTTGTTTTATTTTTTCAGAGGAAAAACATAATTTTGTTACAATGTAAGCTGTTTTATTTTTAGTATAATTGAACTCGCAATATCTCTCTCAACAACATCAGCCTTCTTTTTTGTTCTTCAAAATTGAATGCCAAAAAAAAAATGTTTGATAAAAATTGACCGTTGATCATTTAAAACACAAACACTAATTTTGACTTATTTTCACCATACCACACTGGTCGCTTCACAACTATCCTGTTGATTTTCAAGCTGTGTATGATGGGAAGTTCTATTTTTATTTTGCGCCAACTCGTAAATGCTTCCATTAAACTTTTGTCGAAATCGCCATTATGTCGCATATGACTTCGTAAATACATTCAGAATGTCCATAATTTTCTTAATTTTAGCTCGACTTTTCACAAAATAGTGCGAACTAAACTAATAACCCAAATGCCGGCATCGGGGTCTGCGTAATGCTCTGGTAAAGGAAAACGTGCACTAACTCGGACCTACAATTTTGCAGTATTAAGGTTCTTTTGTTCCTACTCAATTCGTTAAGGTAAACGTGCAACATCTGCATATTCCCGGTTCTACTACAGGTATTCAATTGAAATTTCGCTAATGGAGACGTTGTGAGTTAACTGACCCGTTGTCATAACTCCCCCCTGCAAAATACACTTCGCACGTGTGTTAGGTGTGATTGTGTGAGGTAACTGACAAAGTTCCATAGAAAAAGTATGCCTCTTGATGTACTGAGAGCATTGGCTTATAAAAACTTTCTAAATGTCAATATGTTTCTAGTACCAGGTTTTATTTGACACTTCCCACATGTTTTTGGTGTATTTGTGTGATGTGGTCGGTAAGCAAGTTCCATAACTCTTACCTGAAATTAAGCTGAATTGTGCACACTTGTGTACTGAAAATGTGGTAAGGTAAACTACTCCATGCCTACTTTAAAGAAGATAACAAGGGAGAATAAACATAAAATCATAATTTTAATTTAAGTCAAGTGACAGAAATGCGCACAGTTATTGTATAAAACTACTGATTATTTAATTTTAGACGATATTCATAAAATCTTCAATTATGAAGCATCAATCTTAATTTGGTACTACTCTCCCCATAATTTTAAATTGTTTTCACTCCTGTGTCATTTTTCTTTTCGATGTATGTTTCCGGATTTTTTGAGTCGGTCGAAGCACTGAAACGTTTGTTGTGTATCTGTTTAAATCGAATGCACTGAAAATTACACATAGGACAATCGTCACCGGAATGCTTTGTGGCGTTACAGGGGATAGTGTGAAATATTGTTACTTAATACTGCCCAGCCAACCGTAACATATCTACTGGCATATCTTGCGTGTGTGACATACAGATCGCGAATCTGCACCATATTATGCGTTTTGTTTCCATTGTCCGTTTACCCTAGAAAATGTTAGTCCTGTTAAGTTAAACCGATCTTTAGATACCACGATGACAGTCGATAGGGTACCTGCATATCAATCGAGAGGTTCTAGTTGCGTTCTAAAGACTGTCACTAAACATTTATAATTACTACACACAAAAACGGACTCTATTTATGCGTTATGCTTTCTGTACAGCAAATACCTACATAACCAGGTCATACATTAATTTGTAAGTATATTGATAGTATTCATTTAGTTGTGCAAGTCGTTCACTGACTATATCAAGGCGTATCGCACGCAAAATGGACTATGAACGGATTAAGTATGAGTACGATTTAAATTAAATCACCTGACAATATAGAACATTGATAAAACCACTATGTTATATCGACCTATTTGTAACGGATTTGATGAGGTGACGGATTGAGTTGGTGAATATGAAATGTTCTATTAATACGTTAAGTGTGTAAAGTGCATTGTACATGTATCGGTAAATGTGCGGCTGTGATTTGCTCGGAACCAGATGAATATCTTCGTGGAGGCTGAATAGGTTTGTTATTTTGAATAATTATTTTAATACATCAAAAAACGTTTAGTGTTGTCAATTTTAAATTGAGTTATATATTAACCTGTCGGTTAACTATATAAAAGTTTCAAGGTGTGATATTTTTATTTTATGACATTTTATATGGCATGTGCTTAAAAGTGCAACTAATTAACTTACAAAAAACAATATAATTGTATGGATTGTTTCTCTAGTCTAAACAGCATTTGTTCATGCTACACAACGGTTTCTGACATTATGGACAATTTATTTGTTTTATATTTGAAAAATTAAGGCTTGGTCATAATAAGCATCAACATTTGAACACATTAAATTCATAACCATGGTTAAATAGGACGTGTTTTTTTAAACATGTTATTGAAACGTGTTCGAAATATATTTATAACACTGTTTGGTACAATTTGTCTAATTGTCTCTAATAATATTGTCTTCCGTAATAATATTAACATGTATGATGCTTTTTATGAATAATGCAAATGATTTTATACTTTATTATGCATAGCTGTTGTTTGTCTCTTGAGCTTATTATTTTCTTCTAAAGCTGACCAATGTCTGACAAGCATACATGATTGTCCTGATTTATTATGTTCTATTCATGAAAAATATCGATATGTTTGCTACCAATTTGTTGCAGAAGAAACTTAACTTCAAGATACGATGGTTGACATATATATGCAACAAAAAAATCTAATCGTGATTTAAGAATAAAAAATTTCAAAGCATATAATTAAATGTTGGTCTTTAGTCTGTTATACACCAATAAACATGATACTTTGATCACAATAAGAAACACGTGCATTTATGCCTGAACTATTGCTAATTCAAATTGATTAATTTGAAACAGTGTTATTATTACCTTAATGTCTTGTTAAGCAATTTGGATAAAACAAACTATTGAAATGTAGTAAAATGAACAGCTACAAGTGCCTGACTCAACTTTTACTTAAGTATAAAATAATACAAACATAGCTATAAAAATCGTGTTTAAATTGGTGGTATTTCATTGTCCATAGTTTGGAAAACGTATTTTCGTAACACATAAATCACTGCAAAAAGTGTTCTATTTAAAATTAAAATTGTACTGTAAAGTCCAAAATACACTTCACATGCGATATTCTCGTGTCTAGCATAACCAGGTCACTCATTACACCAAAGCTTGCTTATATAGTATGTTACATAAATTTGCTTTAAAACTGTCATGCGATTTGTTGATGAACTTATTTTTTGTGAACATAAACTACATCTACAATCATATGAAGTCCGAAGATTTTAGGATCGCATCTCCTGTAAATATTTACACATTCAAACGGAATAATAGTATAATCAATGTGTTGACCTTGAGTTGTATGTAATCAAGTTGGTGTACGTGCATATTCAACCGATTATGGGTGAAGAAAAATAATATTTGATACCATATTATTTGTAAAACCTGTTAATTTTAATGTGGATATACCGGAGGTTAAGGTTGTTATTTATTTGTTTATAGTAAAATATTGATTAAAGAAAGAGCTGCATCCAGCCATAACGTAGGGACGCATGGAAAATAATATAAAGGATATACGTGTGCTCGGAATGATTTAAGACAAGGGCGAACTACCCTATGTTTTATTTATCTCAGGAATCAATGTATCATTTTGATAATAATAAACTTTAATGATATAATTAACTACCCTATGTTTTATTTATCTCAGTAATCAATGTATCATTTTGATAATAATAAACTTTAACTGATATAATTAAATTAAAAAAGCACGTTGTGCATCGAATACTTAATTAGTATAACTCTGATATTAAATGTTATATGCCGGAAAATCATACATGACATACTCCAGGTGTCACGGGATGAAAGAAGAACGTGATGAGATAAGGATTGTGGATGGCTTACATGAAGAGACGGCTTTGCCTCGGAAAACGGGGACAAGGAACAAAGTATGATCAATATTTATAAGAAATATTGCAATAATCAGTGATTTTATTCCAATACGGCACACGGCTATTATCCCAAAGATACATTAAACATCATTTGTTATTCTAAAACATATCTTGACTAAACCATTTTGTTGAAAAAGAATATGGAAATTTGAAAAAAAAAGAGAAATAGGTAAAAATGTACTCACATTAATCAGCAATTATTGAGTTTAAATATTAATTATGTCTATATCGTATATCCCAGTTAAACCTCAAGTGAAGAACATTATAAATATTAAAGTTAACACACTTTTCAACGTTTTTGTTTGATCTATATTTTCACTGAAATGATGAGTGCATGCCGGACATTAAACGGTAACGATTAATTAACGCTAACAAACACATGCATTAGAAATATAGACACATTATTTATAAAATCCTGTTAGACTCGTAATACGTGTCGTGTAAGCATTCATTACTACGGTAATAATCACCGGTATTCTGTTCCGATGCCTGTTTAACAAGATTTTTAGTCAAGTCATATGGTCATGATGGAAATGAACATTATAATATTCTCGTGTAGCAAATTAGCAGACTTCCAAATGATTAATTATACTATCAAACATTAAATAGTAATAAACATGTTAGATTCGAAATCTATTTTATGTATTTTGTATCGAACACATGGTTTATAATACAATTCATGTAATTCATATTTTTTATTTAATTAAGGTACTTAATCCTTGTTCAAAGCGCAATATTGGTGTTAGAAAAACTCCTTCGAGGCGGTCGAAGTACAGACGGGATCAACCTATAGCGATACGAATGCAGGTAATACACTACACAAATTGTTTTTCGATTTATATCTTATACGCGAGACACAGATTATATATGAAACTTGCTTTAAACGAATACTATAAATGATTTGTGTTACTTGTATATAAAACGGAGATTGACAAAGGACACGCTTACATTGTAGTCTTATGCCCGAATACACATCGTGTTGCGCTTACTAACTGTTTGTTCTTCAACACTCGTAATCAAGAATTAGAGTTAAGATTTTACCTGACAGTCAATCAGATTTGTATCAATTGATAAAGGTCTTAGATAGCAATTTGTATGTATTTACAGACATATGCATGGACGAAAAGACGCACGCGCACACTTTATTTAAAAACGACACGTATTTGATATTATGCACATTTTTAAAAGTCTATATACAATTTATGGGCTGTGCGTTGTGTATATTACACAATTATAAGGAATACGCACTAGAGTATCATTAAAGCTATAAAGCGCTCATACAAATTCATGGTACACCAATTTTAGCAGACGTAACTCGGTTACCTTATGTTTGAACCAAAGCGACCCAGATTCAAGCATGGCCTTGATATTGTCAGATAAACATTCTGACCATGTTCATACATGTGACTTGTAGAGTGGTAATATGGTTTTAGTGTTGAGCAGGATATTTGAAACGGTGACTTGATTTGTAAACACATGTGATCCAGATTCAAACTTCGTCAATATATTGTTTACATAAATTTGCCTCATTACTTAATCATAACTGAATCATAACTATGACGTCTAGGGTGGTACAACTGATGCTTGACGTGCTGACTATTTTTTTTTAAACATGACATAGATACAAACATGGCATGCATACTCTCAAGATAAACATTCTGATTATGTTTTTCAAGATTAAGTTGTAAATGTCGCTTCTATCATGCTGACAAAGTTTGGAAAAAATTTGACCGTGTGACTAGTGTATAAACACAAATAACCTTGATGACCTAACGCTGGTCTTGATTGTTTGAAGATGTACTTTATTAATATGTTTCATTACTGATATGTTATAGGTAAGGCTTGTAGAGGAGTAACAAGGTTTTTCTTTTGTTGAGCTTTTGACATAGTTAAAGGACATGCATGTGTGCTTTGGACACAGCCTTTGTAGAATCGTCAAAGTAAACATTCTAACTAAGTTTCATAAAGATTGAATCATTAATGTGGCTCTTAGCTTTGTATAAAAAATAATTTCAGAGTTGACAGTGTGGCCGAGTTTTTATACACTCGTCACCCATGCATAGATGTATTATAATTAATGTTCTGACCAAGGATCATTACATTGAATTATATATGTGGGTCCTATTGTGATAACAAGTTTTTTTTAAGATATGACCTCGTGATCTAGTTTCGGACTAAGATAGAGTCTACCGTTTTCGATGTATTTTCAAGATACTTATTCTGTCATAAATGTGGCCCTTGACGGTTAATTTTTTTTGCCATATTTGACCTGATGACCTAGTGTTTAGACAAATGTAACCAAGATTCAAACATCGCCTAGATAGTGTTTATTTAAATATACGTACCACCTTTCGTAAAGTTTTAATCGCAAATGTTGCTTCTGGCTGGTTACCGAGTTTGTTTGTTATGTCTGAGATTTCGACCTAGTGACTTAGTGTGTGGGAAATGCGATGTATATTCTACTAGTAAAGATAGTGTTAACATAATTATTGTGACGGAGTGAGGCAAAACTGTGGGCTCTAGAGTGGTATTGTTTTGTATTGAAAAAATTACACCCCACGCCGAATGACGCCAGACGCCGAACATAGACCGACCACAATGGCTCAGTTTACATAAACTGTCAATACTTATTTAAAACATAATTAAATTCCATACGCATGCCATATTTGTGATTAATATTGTTTTGTAAAGTTAAGGGTTTATCAGAATTCATGCGTTCACTATATATGAAATTGGTAACATTCTTTCAACTCAATCAAAATTAATCTTAGAAGACGTTATAAGACTAAACGATTGCGGCTGTCAGCCTGAACTGAGGATTATATAAAAAAAACTCACATGATTTAAATTCTTAAACTTGAATTTGTTTAACATTGTTAATTGCTTTCGTTAATGATTATTTTAGCAATAATATGCAACAACTGTTTGCATTGATTTTTCATTTGTAACTAGCTTCCCGAGTACTTCCCGGCTTGGTCTATCCGGATGTCAGATGTATTGGATGATATAGGAGCCGGAAAATGTACTGCAATGGAACGGAGAGAAACGTTTTTGAGGAGAGAGCGCATGCTGACGATAGCAGGAAAACTAGAAGGACACACATTTGAAGGCTTTCATTTCGGGAGCCAATCTGAGGGAACCACAACTCCTGGTCTCAATTCTGATATTGATTTGCTTAATAGTCTCAACGAAATGAATATTATGACGCACTGGACAGACTAGGAGGCTGGATTCGATAACTGTCTGATGCTTAATGATAACATCATTCCACCTCAACAGTATTTGCTTCAGGTCAGCAAAAGATACACACCGGAACCGGTTACCAGTAATTGCGATGACAGGTGTGTAATGACAGATTCTGGGCAAGTAATACTCAGCTCAGAACGATTCAAACAGGTTAGAGAGCAGGCATTTGCACAGCGAGGTGATGTACCCTTCAAAAATGGACCTTCTGTTAGTCCAAGGGCCAATTGGGATATTGTACATGCTTATCACGTTTGCAAACCGCTTTTTGAAATACAACACTGGATAGACAAATGTACAAGAAGACATTGGCCGCCTGTCCAATTACTGGAGGCTGCACGGGTAGCTCCGTCTTTCCTGGTACCTGCCGGTCATCCGGACAGTGATTACAAGCGCGAAGAATGGCGACTGTCTCCAAACCTTATAGAACGAATGTTGATGTTTAGTTTTAATATGACACAAATAAAATGTTACATTGTTTTAAAATTAATTAAGCAATCCTTATTTAATAAAACGGTTGGGGACTCTATAACAAGTTTCCATTGTAAAACTTTAATGTTCTACACAATAGAGAGAACTCATCATTCTTTTTGGAAGGAACATAACCTTATGTTTCTACTTTTACAATGTTTACACGAATTAAGGAAATGGCTGCGATTGGGAAGATTCCCTCATTATATCATAAAAGGAGTGAACTTGTTTGACGGGAAACTGTCTATAGTGCAACAGAGACGCCTTTTACAGTATGTGGACTCCATGATAAAGAACAATTTACAAGATCTATTTTATATAGATATAGATAACTTAGGATGTCGGCTACAAGCTTGTTGTATACGGCGAATCGGACAGGCCGGAGATGGTGAACCTGGACGTGTATGCTTACAATACAGTATCCGGTTATTGCTGAAGTTTGATTTGTTGAATGAATTTACTAAACAAGTAAGAAGTATAACAAATGCGATGCAAATTTCGAAGATATCTTTCGAGCAATGTATCAAATATAAATTACGCACAGTTTTAGTTTACGCTAGGAATGTAATTTTCAAGACCGTTGCTTTAGACTGTATTAATCAACTGTACGCTTTACACAATTCAGTGCAATCATCTGAGTGTTTGCGACTACGGAACCCTGTTTTCAGCGAAACTATCATGCGTGTCCAATATTCATTAAATACGGATGTAGCTTCTAGTCGCTTAAAGTTGGCTTCCATGTTGTACTGTTTAGGACATCTTCACGCAGCAGTAAGAGTGCTGGAGGACTTGGAAAGGAGGTATCATAGCAAGGTCAAGTCTGTGTGTGGATGTCGAAGTATAGCAGGAGAAAGTGATCTCGAGGTGTTTGCGAACATGAGTTTAGATAACTGTGACGAGGAATTCAGTGAACCGCCATTCGCATTCTGTGTCAATTTTGTTAGGCTAGAAGCCTACTGCGTCCCATATATGTTGTGGTTTGAAATGACTCGCGGTATGACTGAAAAAGAAATTTCGCAAAGATTTTACTATGAAAAACTATGGATGGACAGTGCGGAGGTTGATGCACGTCTGTTCCTTTACTATCTACAGTATCTAACGTATGGAGGACTCGGTGAACGTGACAAGCAATCATACGCAATGGTAGGGCTTGAGTCTTATATAGTTGATTCAAGAAAGCGGATAAACTGGCATCATGTCGAGACTGCGGTTAACTTGCTTGGTCATTGCTATGAAATGAAAGGAGACTATGAAGGGGCGTTACATTACTACAAGGAGTCGTTGCGTATCCTCCATACGAACAATGCCGCTAACTGGCACGTTCAGCGTGTGATGCGTCTTATTAGTAGTGTAGAATAATTAAAAACAATTAATTGAGCAAGATGCACTTAAAGATGAATCATGTGTTCAATTTACACCTTGTGTTATTAGTTAGTTTTCTGTGTTTAACATTTGAATTGTATGTTATATTAAGCAGCACATTTACCAAGCAAATATTAAATGCATTTTTATTGTAAAATATTACATTTGTACACGTTATTCTCTATAATGTGTGTATAAAAATCGGAATTTTGCATTTTGCTAGTTTTCGAACCATGAGCGTTCTTTGGTCATCCCGTCATTTACTTAACATGTTATTTCTTAATTTGAAAAACAAATGTTTGAATTAAAACATAACACGATAAGATAAACACGAAACTTTACAAAATAATCAGTCACGCTTATAAACATCATGGCATCATCGTTCTGCGCACGAAAGCTTTATTCCGGCAGAGCTGAAATAAAGCTAAGTTTTATCATCGCAAGGTTAACCACTTGTAATTTGACTACCTACGCCACAATGACATTAAAACAACAAAGACAAAGTACACCATGTCATCGAGAAAGAAACATGGTAACTTGAAACTATTTAACTAGTTTATACATAAAGTTACTTGTTCTCGAAAGTGTAAACCATTGTTCACTACACACTAATTGGCAATGCTTAATTGAGTGTTGTTCGTAATAAATAACAGGTGGAAAAACTGTACATATAGTTGTGCTTTCTAGGTGGTTCATGAAGCAATTAACATTTGTGTAAAATGTCATAACATATATGATATATTTATTATTGGCGTCGCGCTTTAGTCTGTGGGGATTAATGAAAAAAAAGTATTTTGTTATTCTATTGTATATATAACCACGTGACGGTAGTAGTAAACTCACTCCCCGCCCACCGCCAATAAAACATCCGATTAATTATTTGTTGTGTGCGTTCTTTTAGTTCGTACACGAGCAGTTGTTCTTTCTATTTACTCTATCTGTGATCGTTTAAACTGATTAACAATTTGCGTATACACTTATATTGTTCGTAATAGTTAACGGTTAAGTGCAAATAAAATGCACAGCATGTGTGTTCGTCTGTATGTGATTAGTCTTGGCGGTATCTCGTGAAGCTAAACTTACATTATTATGCTTATGTTGACACTAACTTTCACGTTGACGTAACACACTCTTTTCAATTTAAACCCCATTCAAAACATTTTCCACCGAAAATATAATAATGCATGATAAATGACACCACCTCTAATTAAATACAATGACACCACGTCTAATGAAATACAATGACACCACGTCTAATGAACTACAATGATACCACGTGTAATGAAATACAATGACACCACGTCTTATGAAAAACAATGACACCACGTCTTATGAAATACAATGACACCACGTCTAATGATTACACTGACACCACGTCTAAAAGAATACAATGGCACCACGTATAATGAAATACAATATCACCAGGTCTAATGAAATACAATGACACCACGTCTAATGAAATACAATGACGACACGTCTAATGAAATACAATGACACCAGTCTACTGAAATACAATGACACCACGTGTAATGAAATACAATGACACCACGTCTTATGAAATACAATGATACCACGTCTAATGAATAAAACGTTATTTAGTCCTCTGAAAACTATTTAATTTGTTCGGAAATCCTTTAATTAACTCGCAACATCACGCATGTATTGACGAAATAATAACCCATGGTATATTTTGTTTCCTTTTCGTTGAAAACAGCAATCTTTTTCCATGTCATCGTTACATGCTGTCCGTGTTTCCTGCCATTTTTTATCAGTTTCGAAATAAAGATAGAAAAATGTGTGAGCGATGGGATGAAAGAACAAATCAGGTTAGTTATGAGCACATATTAGATTACGGTAGCTTATTTGCTCTGCGGGAAAATCTGAATCTCAGAAGGCTCGTGACTAAGTAGTAGTAGTTAACCAGTATATGTGTTCTGTAGTCATCGTGTATTCGCTTAATGTTTCTGTTCGACAGCTCTAAGCATTAATGGAATATAACTTGTTTATAGTTAACTTATTCTTGTGAATATAAGCTGTTTGATTAATACTCACCAAATCCATTATATATGACTGATTTCAGGCTTTTTTAAATTGTGATTAGAAAGTTGTCGAGTCGCCATCAATTCGCATTAATATTGGTTTTAATTGCCATTTGCCAAACTGCAAACAACTCTATTTAATCATGCATGCAGTGGTACTGAAATACAAAGGTTATGCTTAATGCAGTGACACTCAACTACTAAGTTATTACTGCATCAATTTTATTAAACTACACTCTTGATGCTACATGCAGCGATATTATAATATAATGTTGATAAGGAATGAAAGAACTCAACTATTCAAAATAACTACTTAATCCATTGCCGCGCGAACTGAATGTTACAAAATGTAATATTATAACCAGTGATACTCGTAAAATATATTATAATCCCTCACTCAAATAGTTTACCCAAGTGTCGTATAATGTATACGAGTGTAAACGTCTACATTCGACACAATCCGGTTTACTTCGTCTGCCTATAAACTTGTCGTTTTTAGTTGAATTTTAATTACCAGAAAATGTGGTCTTAGTGAGAATCAGAGCTAAGTAGTACTGATGAACATTTTTGTAAGAGACGTCAGGTTTTAATCTACATTCATTCACAAATGTACATACAATGTGAAAATGCTGTTAACTGGGGGTAATTTTGAACGGATCATAAGTATCTAAACATTCAATAAAAATGTATTATTTATATTTTTCGCGGAAATTTACATTTACGCATAATTAAAAAAGTGCACTGTGCTACGCTTTATCACGAACATGAACACACACGTTTAAGAAGCACAATCTACACGCTACGATTAGCTTTTTCTTAGCGTAGATCTCTAACCAAGTTTTGTTCTTAATTGACTTTTATTAACACCTAATAACATTTTGGAGAAATTGCAATTGAAACAGTAATGAACTCATGTTTCGTTAGTGAACTAATTTAGGACTCCCCATTTACATCTTAACTAAGGCAAAGTCGGTGTTTGGAAGACCGATCGTTCATAATTCGTTAGCCAATGCCTAAGTACCGCATGTTTCTGGCAGATAAGTGTACTGATATAAACGTTTAAAACTAGCATGGTACTTAGCAGAGTGTTTCATAAACGGCATATCGGTGAATAGTGCATGCGCTTTCAAGTTTTAATGTTAAATCGTTTATATACCCAATTATTTATTTCTAACCACATTATCACGATACTACATTAACATATTGTATGTTATATTATATGTTAAGGAACCCCTTTATTAATAACGGTTGATGCAATTCCCTTAGAGATTTTGATGAGAATGTCGGCTTTCATCGAGTCAATCGGTTGTCAAACTGTCGAAGTTGATGACAATATCATTGACATGGCATCCTAAAGTTCGCACTATGAGTTGCCCTGCTAGACAGAAGCGTCAGGCTTGAGATTATTTTAATGAGAGTGCAATGTCTAGCCATATGAAAACACAACTATTCAGTTGTCCACGTCAGGTCTCGAAGGCAACAATGTCAGACGTTTGGTGATACAGAAACTGTCTCACAAGACTTAAGAAATTCTTTACCATGACTAAGTAACTCGTTCCTACGAATTAGGAACTCTTGGAAACAATAAGTTAGTCGTGGTAACGACCAAGTTACTCGTGGGAACGTCATAGCAACAGGTAAAAATTATAATCGACATCAGAAACCGATCAATATAATTACATGTTGATTAATCCATGTTCCAACATTGCCGATTAGAAGGCGGCTAACATAACTTTGAGCGAAATAAATTAAAACAAAGTTCCATTGCACAATCTTCTGTACAGAAAGATAACACTTTTCCCAAGTTAATATGGTTTTATAAATAATGTATTGTATACCTGTATAAAATGCAGGTATAACCATAATACATGCATGTTCATTTTATTAGGTAATGAAATTAACAATAACTTAAGCAAAGGTCGAATTTAACACTCTTGTTGCTGCATATCATATTGCTGAAACATATTTCTTCGTCCATGAATCATATCAGTTCTTGTTCGCATTTATGTTCGGAACATTCCAGTGTTAACAAGCAAACAAAATATGAACAGAACAGAACAGAACAGATATTTTATTTGATTTGTACATAGTACATTATCATATACACATATTATTATATAACAATTTATAACATCACGTATATCAGTATAACATATATACACGGATTAATGGACATTTCAATATAACATAACACAGCACGTAAAGAGCATGATCAGTTTTCGTTAACATTTATAATTTCGTTTCTAATTTCCAAGCTTTCTTTAATATATTTTGCAAATTTAATCAATACAGATTTGTTTTCAGTTTGCAATAGCTCAATTAATTTGAACATTGATGGTCGTACATAATAATGTTTCTTAATATATTTCTTACGCATATTGCTAAAACAAGGGCAAATAAGAGTGAAATGGTACTCGTCTTCAATATCGAGGGAATTACAACATTGACAGTATCGCTCATTTCTTGGTATTCTATTTCTACCGAATCTACCAGTTTGTACTCTTAAAGAATGTGCAGATAATCTTATTCTAGTGACAAAGAATCTTAGAATACTTGGCAATACATCTAGATATAGTTCATATTACAGTGAATCTTTACCATTTTGTAACAAATCTAATTCATTACTACTTTCAACAGAACAATGCCAGTCTTGTTTATAAGTATCAATCAATCTTTGTTTAAATATATGTGGAAATGCATTATAATCAATAGTATCACTATTTCTAAAGCAATCAGCAAATCCATATGTTTCTAACAACTTTTTAACATTTGATACCCAATTAGTATAACCTTTTGAACAATCAGATATACTTTGTCGATAGATCGTTTTCATTATAATATTATCAGTATTTAACAATTTACACCAATACTTAACTATCCTAATATATCGAGTAATATATAACGGGTATCTTCCTAAATCACCATATACACCAGCGTTACAAGTACTCGTTCTGACCTTTAAAACACTTTTACAAAACTTGAGGTGTATACGCTCTATTTCTTTAGATTTAGTGGCGCCCCATACCTCGGCAGAATAATTCAATATTGAACCTATAAAGGAATCAAAGAGCTGGCATTGTAGTTTGGGTTTAATCACATATTTTCTACAATTATACATAAGTAATTTTAATGCTTTTAATGATTTACCAATTAAATGCTCTTGGTTCATAGCGAAATTGCCAGTGTAATTAAAAATTGTACCGAGATAGTTGAAATTATCTACAGTTTCTAACAAGTTCCCATTGTAACTCCACTGCTCATTTGGAAGTACTCTGCCTCTTTTTCTAAAAACCATAACCTTGGTTTTTTGAATGTTTACCTCCAAACCCCAACAGTTACAATAATCATATAAACTATCTAAGCTATTTTGTAAGTCTTCTGGTGTTTTACCCAAAATTGCCATATCATCAGCAAATAACAATAATATTAACACAATATCGTCAAAATATAAACCTGAATCTAAATTACTTTGTAAATGTAGTTCTAGGTCTTCCACGAATAAAGAAAAGAGCAGAGGCGAAATTACCTCCCCTTGACGTAATCCAACAGCGTAGCTGAAAAAGTCTGAGTACGTATTACAACTGCGAACGCAAGACTTAACCTTTTCATACATATCCTTAATTATACGTAATATTTTACCTTGAATACCACATTTGTATAATTTAAGCCAAAGGCAATTTCTGTTGATACTATCAAAACAAGATTTTAGGTCAATAAAACCAATATACAGACGCTTGTTATTATTTAAATAGTGTTGTATGACTGAGTGAAGAATAAATATCGCATCAACAGTTGATTTCCCTTTTCTAAAACCGAATTGGGCATCAGATATTACATTATTATTTTCGCAAAACGTTTCAATTCTTTTATTCAAAATAGTGGAGAAAAGTTTAGAAAAACAACTAACTAGTGTTATTCCCCTGTAATTCTGTGCATTTTTTGTATCCCCTTTCTTATGTACAGGAACGATAACTCCTTCTATCCATTTGTCAGGAAAGAAACCAGACTCTAAGATGGCATTGAATAAATCACACAGGTGAGCACACAAGATGTCTATACTCTCAGTAAAATACTCATTTAAAAGGAAGTCTGGCCCTGCAGCTTTGCCTTTCTTGAGGGATTTAACAGCACATAAAACTTCATCAGCAGTAATAGGGATATTTAACTCCTCAAAGGGGCAATCATCATTATCAAAATTATTTTCTTGGCAAAATGCATTTGCTTCTGCATTATTACATACAAATACATCGTTACATAATGATGAGAAGTATTTACAAAAATCATCTACAGAAACATCATTTCCAACAGATTTCTTTTTCTTTTTAAAATAACTCCAAAATTGTTTCGGATTACCAAACCTAAGTTTTTCTATTTCAGAGTATTTCTTTTTTAAGTAAGAATTCTTCTTTTTTCGTACTAATAATTTGTATTCTTTTTTACATTTACAAAAGTAGTCTCTACTAACGTTCGTTTTACATGTATTATAAGCATACAGTGAGTCTAAATATATTGTTCTTAAATTTTTACATTCATTGTCAAACCAGTCTGCATCTTTCACATGAGATGTGTCGGAGAATGACGTAGTGTCATTTTTGTGATAAACTGTTTTGGAAAATAATGGATCCGCTACACCCCGGATTATATCGGTAAAACTATTAATTGCATCATTTATAGACGACCGATTAGTGCTATCAATATTCCCTGTAATCCTATTAAAATTGGGCAATTTGGCGATCAGACTGGTTCGAAATGTATTTACATAATCACTATTCCAGTTATACCTAACATGGGAACTTTCATTTACTACAGGTGTAGTATTATTACAAAGAAGAGTGAAACTAATTGGGGTATGATCGCTCCATTCATTTATAGAATGAATTTTAAAATCACATATACTTGAAAAGTTCGTGTCTTTTATGAGTAGGTAATCAATGACAGACGCTCCGTGCTGGGCGACATAAGTATACGAACCAGTATTGAAATCATTACCTAATCTACCGTTAACCACTCGCAAATTATTTGACCTACAAATATCAAGCAGTTTTGTTCCAAAAGTATTACATGTTTTATCCATTGTGGCCCTTTCCATGCTATAATCGGGAACATAATCGAATTCATCAAAACAGTGGTTTACACTATCAAATACAACAAAATCCTTTTTATCCCCTATTCTACTGTTAAAGTCGCCTATCAGATAGACAGAACCTTTACTTTCATAGTATGTAATATCATATTCCAGGCATTCAAACAAGTCTATGTTAACTGTATTGTATGCTGGGGAGTCTTCGCCCCACAGATAAACACCGCATAAATAGATATCATGGTCTAAATTGAAAAACACTTTGTCTAATTTAATCCATATTAGAGTATCATGTCTATTTTTAATAATTGAAATACCATCGGAAAGAGCGTCTCTATAATACAGAGCAACTCCACCACTGGCTCGTCTTGCTCTTCGATGTTGGAATTTTCTATATAAATTATGCACGGTATAACCGGAAAGTTCTATATTACTGTCACTACAAGCCCATGTTTCGTAAAGAAAAATAATGTCATGGTTTGATAAAATATTTACAAAGTCAGTATTGTCTCGTTTATTTCTAGTTAAGCCGTTAACGTTCCATGCTAATATCTTCAGGTCATCCCCGGTGGATTCCTATTCCCGCACAGGTTTGCCGTTGATATAAAGAGTGTCGTACGATATCCAGGACGTCTTGCCATCGCGCCGGGCCTCTTTCATTTTCGGAACGAGCTGCTTCCGTTTGTCGACAATGTCCTTAGGGAATTGCTCGTTCACAAAGTATGGTGTGCCATTCAGAGTTTTCCACTGTTTACGAACAAATTCCTTTTCCTTATACAAGGTAAATTTCGCTACGATGCTACGAGTTTTCCCGTCAACTTTGGAACCCATACGGTGCACTCGCTCAAAAGACATTTGGTTTACTAGATCTTGTGCAATTTTCATTTTGTCGACCATGAAATCTCGAAGTTTATTTTCAGTGGTGTCCGGATTTTCAGTCGGGTCCTCAGGAATGTTTGTAAATACAAGATTACTACGCATTGACTGCGACTGTAAATAGGTCAGGTCATTTTTAAGTTCATCTCTCTGCTTTTCAAGGGAAGATATTTTACTGCTTGCCTGGGCTAATGCAAAATCTACACTTTCAGTTTTTTCTTCAATCAAACTTAACCTTTCACTTGTTTTTTTGTCAATATCATGCAGGTACGCCCAAATTTTCTTCAAATCACCATTGACCCCTTCAACATTCTTCCCAATTTTATCAATTTCCTCGAATTTTTTATCCATCAAAGAGAGACGATCATCTATCCGCTTTAAATATGTAACAATATCTGCATTTGATGGGTCTTTAGGACAGTTACTGGTTGTTGCCATGTCACTTTTTTGGGTGGAGGTGGGGGTGGCCATATTGCCAGAGTTTGTTTCGGGTGAAGATTCCTTATAAAACACGTCAGATAAATTTAATGTTTCATCATTGTATAGTACACTGTTTGTTTTATGTAAAATGTCACTTACGCTCAAAGAGTCCGCTGAATTCAAATTTGATAAACGGCCCGCCTTTTGTGATTGTCCATTGTTATCACCTTCACTGCTTATTTTCCTTTTTTCTCGTCTATTTCGCTCATGTTTCCCCATAGAAATTTAATCAATTGTTATCCAATAAAACCGTTGAATTTCACTCTATTATCCACAATAAATCCAATATTTTACAGGTACATTAGGGCTGCATATATTTAAGCTCGGGAAAATTGTCCGATAATTGGCCGATAATTATGCGAACTGGTGAAGGCGTAATCCGCTTTTAATACGATGCACTAGTAATTTACACAGTCCCACTACAAGGTAGACTGATAAGAGTTCACCAAAAAATCCAGATCGTTCAAGCTCAAGTTTCAAATTTACAACATTTGCATCGCGAAAATAGAAGAACAACTTGCTTTATTATTAATAACTTCTTCAACCTTAACACTTCAAAAGTACTTTTTTTGGAACCTTCCTGCTAATTGTCACATCCACGAGTTACCAAATTCTCAGACACGTAGCCATATTAATTCCATCCATAAATCCCACAAATGTAGGAGAACAAAAANTCTGGAAAAAACATGTGTATCAAATATATAACTCTAAACTTATTCGATAAAGCTGACACTTATGAATCATTTTTAGCTGATGCTGGTTATTAACATAAATTTTATTATTGTCAAGTGCCCTTGCATGTTAATTTCGAAAAATAAAAAAAAATGAGAAACTATGTACAAAGTTCAATCTGGAATGAGAAACAATATTATTCTTCTGCCACCTGGTTCAAAACGTATTACGTTTTATTTTTCCAAGGTGTTATATTAAGGACAGGTGTGAACCTCGTTATAAAGAAATCGTGAGGACAAAAGTTCATATCTCAAGTACAGGTACTATTTTCGAACATTACGGAATAATTTGCTGTTGCGACTATGTTTATGTCTTATAGAATTTGTCGGCATTTGTTTGCATAATTATTTTTCCAGATTTACACTTTGCAAAAGATTCTTTGCGGCCCGGTCTTAGCTAAGGTGGGCCCATCAGTATCGTCCCATTAGTATTTTGGTTACCCGAAAACAATATGTTACCAATCAAAATATTTGATTTTTTTCCTTTTTATAAATAACTGAATAACTAGAACAACTTACATAATTCACGAGCAAATGTCACTTTTTCAAAAGATGCTTTGTGGGCCGGTCCTTCCGTATGGTACACTTTGTATGTTGGTTACCTATGCACTATATGTTACCAGGAATCAAACTATTTGAACGTTTTGTCTTTGTATTAATACCTGTATTACTAGAAAAGCTTACATAATTAACGAGCAAATGTCTTGTGCAACCTGTTGTCGGTGACGGAACAAAACATGTCCACATGTAGATGGCTTGTAGACTTGTTGTAAGTGACAAGAAGACATATGTCCAACTTCAAATGTCTTGTTGAACTTGTTGTAAGTGACTGAAAGAAATGTGTCCACGTGCAAATGTATTGTGCAACTTGTAAGTGACAAGTAATTAAGAACGCATCAATTAATATTACGATAATATATATTGTTTACATAGTTATAAGATTCGCTTCTAACTGGACACTAACAATGAGTTAAACAGACATAGAACGGGTAGATAAAGACTCGTTTCAACGTTTAACACACGAGTTCACCAGAGGAACATTTAAACCTCAAAAGACAAATAATTTGCCTATTAAAACATGTAAGCGGTTTTTAATTTCCACCTTATAATAATTGTTTAATGTTCGAGTTTCATGGTACACTCTGATTCCGCAATTAACGGATAACCTTGGGCTTTATCGGACAACCGGCATCAAGTCCGAAGGGTTGTTTTATGGCATCTCTAAATATGTCACAGCGCAGTAAATTTAACCCTTTGATAACATTTTGGTATTCAAATATATAATATCTCATCGTCATCAACGTTGTTTATGCAAAAGTGACGGAAATGTACTAGCAAATGTATACTTCGGCATCAACATTTTTATCCTAAAATGACTTAAATGTACTGGACAATTTATATAATAAATACATTTGATTAAAAAAAACGATTCCTGAGAGCATTGATATTTAATAGAGAGAAATGCTTGGCATAATAAATATTATTAATCACAGAACAACTTATAATAAATATAAACACAATTACGTTTTTAAACGTATGTTTAAATTATATATTTTCAATTACAAAAAAAAACGTGCATATCAAAACACAACATAAAAATTGAAGAAAGTCTCTAGAGTAGAAAAACAACGACACATTTAATTGATGCACACTGTTATAATCACTATAGTCCTTTATCAAATTCACCATGCATTGAATACGTATTATTAAAACAAACTGATGGCAACAAACTAAACAATAATTAGTATATCATATTCTCAATACAAATGGAATGGTACTCTTTCCCAATATCGATAGCATGGCAGTTTGTGCAGAAGCGCTGAGATCTTTCTATATCGTTATGTCTAACTGATTCAATGGCTTAATTGTGAGACGATAATCATTGTTATTTTGAAAGACCAATTCGCAATTTCATTGGCAAATACAAAATCAAGAGAAGGTTCAAAGTATAACGGGCGTTGGAATAATATGTAAGTCATTCATGAACTGCTATAACTAATTGCATTGAACAAATATTGTTTAAACACATCAGAACATAACAGAACAGAACATAATTTTATTAACGACTTGTACAATAAGTACATAATCTAATTTAAGACAATATGAAAGGTATCGAGATTAACAGAAGAGCTAGTGTTCCATATGTATGAACATCTGAAAGTATCTAATAGTTTTTTTCAAATGTAAAGTCCAATCATTTTTACAATTGTTATTACTTTTAAAATGTTCATATAATTTTCAAATTATTAATATATTTTATTTTATGATTTTACAACAGAGCTTTATTTAACGTTGTTTATGTGTANTAGCCTTAGAAAAACAATGCAAATAAATCGCAGTAAACAATTACACATAACGTGAAACTTCAGATACACCAGGAGGAGAGAAATCTTAGCACATATACATGTTTAGGTAAAACAATAACGAATTACTCTACCAATGGCAGCCTCTGAAGAACATACAATATCACGCGACCACGAACGACACTGGCTACAACTTTCATGACAAAATTACATCAATGTGCTGATTGATGTTTCTGTATTCCATAAGGAATGAAAACAGGATTGATGCGTCAAAGCCACTGTATATCACATGTACAAAGAAGATTGCAATTTGCGAAAGATTACTTTTGAATTCGAAATTGATAGTAAAAGAATGATTATGTTCGAAACTAGGATTCTTAATTATACCGTGAAATATTTAAAAACGGGTGAAATCCTGACATACCCTCAAAATGTTTTCTCAAGTAATTGAATTTCTTATTGATTTTCCGAAAACACGTAATCGCTTGAATACTTTGTAAGTTTTCCATCAGTAGCTTCCGAAGTAGCAATAATGATCAGTTACCCACACTGTTTTGGGAGAGCCGTTTATAGTCTTGAATTTGAATGCTTTGCACTATTAAACTAAAGCTCATAATGCAGTGCACGTAATTTGATATATAATGGTATTTATTTGCATCACGAGGCTTTGTTTCCGTCTCGCATGGGATCGGTCAGACGTGATTTGCCGAAATTGGTCGCATAGAATTACTTAAAAACAAATGTTTCTAGCTGGAAACCCTATCAAAAGATTCTTTGCGACCCGGTCCTCGCTACGGTGGGTGCATTTTATGGCAATCTGTGGTATTGTGGTGCCCCGTACACTATATGTTACCAGGAATAAAACTATTTATATCTTTAACGATTGTTAATACTTGCTTCTATACCTACGTTATAATGTGCATACCACAGTCCATTAAAATAG